>APFE030206546.1:0-23461 GCA_000404065.3 Pinus taeda | reverse complement strand
TATATCTGGTGTTCTTTGGTGTGACTATCTGTTTTTCTTGTTTCATGCTCATTATTATACACAAGTTAATGATCAATAAATTAATGAAGGCATATTGAAAAGAATTTGATAATACTGATTCAGCCTACACCCTCTCAGTATTATTTCCAACACTTTATGTAAGAGCAGAATTTGTCCCCAACCTTAAAGAAACATGTATGCAATTCCCATTTTCTCCATGTAAATTGAATAAAAGGTTAGTCAACAGACAATTATGTGAAGGAAAATAGTGAAAAGACAAATTAAGTTGTGTGGCTTCAATCTAAAAAGAATGCAAAATCAAATACTTCCCCATGCAAGTACTTAATGAATGTTGTGATGGCTAGTAATACCCTTGCACGCTTTAAATGTCACCATTGATCTTACTTTGAACATGTATCCCTTTTTGAAACAATGCCCATAAGTGGATTTCTCCTGCTTGAAGTCTTGTTCCCACCTGAGCATGCAAAGTGAAGGGATTTCTTTGAATTACATAAGCGTTATTATAGCATGGGACAAGAATCCTCAATGAATTAAGATAGATTTATACTTTACTAAATAGATTTCCTTCAAACTTGAAATGATAAAATTTGAACACTTGAATAATTACACATTACATATATAGATTTATCAGGAAGTATTGTTGCAAGACCTTCCTCCAAATAATATAGAGCATTGACTACCCATTTAAGGTAATGGTGAAAGGTTCATGGTGTAGTACTCATTTTTAAGATCATTCTTTCTTCTTTTTCTTCTACATGGCTTACAGTTCCTAGAGATCTGTGAATGCTATGTCCATGGAATAATTATAGCATACAGGTCTACTTGAAAGGATCACTTCCTGCAGGCTCAACCATAGAGCTTAACACCAAGAGTGTCGAGAGAATTGAACTCGTGAACTCTCAATAGTGGAGATGCTTTAGTGATGGTGGCTTGACCATCTGAGCTAACCCTTGAGGCTAAAAAATTAAGGTTATTTTTTAGTAAAACATTCAAATACCTCATCTTGTGGAAGAAATAAACATTTGATGTGATCGGGGATCAAAATGTGCTCAAAAATAAAAGTGCTCAAAATTTCCCAAAGCTGATTCCAAATCGTAGATTGCATCGTTCTAATTCCAACAACACTTGAATCGCTTCAATCTGACACCATACGCGAAAGTTATTGTGTTTTGAAGTTTTGGTCAAACAACAAAAAAGTCAACTTGCAAGTTGACTAGGCTGGTAACTAGATAGACCGTATAACTAGCATCATCAATTGATTTTGAAAGATACAGTGTGAGACAGGCCAATCTCATGGTGACACATGGCATGTTCGTACGAGGCTAGTTGGCAAGATTTCATTGGTGGTCAATTGTTGAAGTGACACAATGAAAGGGCACCATGTGGCCCAATGAGGGTGCCACGTGGCCCTCAGTCATTAGCCAATATTGTTAAAGTTCAACCTCTACAGGGTTCGACCCCTCTACCTATTGCACAACATTCTAACATTCTACTAGTCTGCCTATTGTGTGACTTGTTATATCATGGTGGAGTAGTTTTATTTGAATTCAAATGATGACAGAGTTAGGGGGAGGGGTCAGTCAGTCGGGCGAGCCACAACAGCCGGCCCTAGCCCTGGTTACATGGTGTCACATATGTCCAATAACGGAGTAAAGGTGGAGAGGTTGGGGAGTCAATCCCCAACCTTTGGCCTCATGCATCACCCATATGACCTGGAATCAATTAAAATAGGTGCGACATTCAATTAGAGGGTAGAAGTTTAGGCCTCAATCCTTGGTCACGTATAACTGCCCAAAACCAACGAAATTTGGGCGAAGGGCTCGGTGGAGGGTGGGTCAGGAGTGTAGCCCATTCCAAGGGCCATGTGGTTAACAATATCACTGAAGGTGAAGGGCTAGGACTGGAGGGGCTCGTGCATGACCCATCCCCTAACCACATGGTCGCCCACGTTATCGTGTTCAGAGGACGATTTTTTGGGTGCAAGTGGTAATTTTAAAGAGGAAACAAATTGCACCATTTATGGCAGAATCAACACCGATCCCAGGCAAAATTATTGCTCGACAGTTAGAGAAAAGGTGGATTTCGTCGCACAATTAGTCAGTGTTTCCAATTTGCAGAGGAGATAACAGGGAAGTGGAGAAAGAGGCCTAACTTGGTCATTTTTTCAATATTTTTGAGCCCAAGAAGATCTTAGACAAGGGTTTTTGGGCGTTTTGAACACAATGGCAGTATTATTTTTGTGTTTTGATCACTGTATGTTGGACAATTTGCAAATTCATGTCCTTTTGTGTTATAGACAAAGATTTTTTTGGCTTTTTGAAGCCATATGGAAACCTTTTTGAGCATGGAAACAACCTAGATAGGGGTTTTCAAGCCTTACAGATGTAGATACAACATTTGTTTCTCCATTAGAGTAGCCATTTTCAGTCTATTCTCAGTTTGATTGTGGGAAAAGACCATTTCAACACTTCATGATGAAGTAGTTGGTTTTGTGCTTTTTGATCTTATAATGAGTACAAGGACATGTTGCCACATTCTATGAGAGAGTCCTTTTTCCTTTGACACCATAATTTTCTTTATTGTTGAGTCAACTTGTGAGTGAGAGTTCTCTGAAAGAGAACGTTTCTTTGTAGTAGAAACAAGTGCCACTTTAGAAGGAGGTTTACTCTATGAGTCAAAGATTTGTATTGTACTCTTTTTGTTGTTGAGATCAATAAAGCAACTTAGCCATTAGAGCAGGGCCCAGAGACATAGCCCAAGAGGGGTGAAATCCATTATCACATGGTTGTTCATTTTTACCATGTTGGGTTTCATGTGATTTTGTTTCATATTTAAGTTCATTGAAAACTTAATTATTCATAGTTGGAAAAGTTGCAAACTAAGTTAACGTTTAAAGACCCAAATTTATCTTGAAAAGTGTTAGAGGACGATCAATTTTTGTTTTCAGATCATATGGTATCAGAGCAGGTTCTTACCAGATTGCAAGCATGGGTGAAATTTTGCAGCATGAAAGGCTCCTAGAACTGGAAGAGATGAATTCTTCTCTCCAAGTGGAGAACATGGAACTAAGAAGATTGCTCGAAGCAGCGAAGGGTGAAAAGAAGAAGTTGTGTCTGATGTTGTAGAATGTCAATGAAGATAAAATTGGGGAATTTTCAGCTACCAAAGCTTCCCCCAAGGCTCAACAAGTTTTTGTTCATGGGATGACTGATGTGTGTACCCTTTGCCAAATGAAGAACATCGCTTACATGTTAAATCACAAGAGTGGTTTTCTTAAATCCTCATCTACCAATTCATCTACAAAAGAGAAGGAGGAGATGACTAAGCTCCAGGAAGAGGACCAAGAATCTCAATCATAAAAGGAGGTAAAAGATACTTCTTGTTTAATTCATTCTCTTAACAATGATCATGCTTCTTTTGCATCATTTGAGAAGCATAGCAAGGGTATTGGTATGACGTTGTTGACTAAAATGGGGTACAATGGTAAGGGCCTTGGAATTTACATTCATGGAATTGTTAATCCTATTGAGGTGAGAGCACAACCTCGACATGAAGGATTAGGCTATGTTCAAGAAGAAGTTGGAGAATGCTCGAAAATTGCAAAGTCAAATAATTCTTTGAGTGAAATTCGTGAAGAAGGAACCCTTGCAGGCTAAAGGAGAATCATGTCATGATGATAATGTTAATGGAAAAATATCTCCAAAGAGATATGAGGGCTTCAAAGGAAGAACTAAGTTTTCCTCGAAAATCAAGTTCTCTGATTTGAAAATGGAGGAGGTGTCTTTTTCCTTTTCTCCAAAATCAAACAAACAAATAAACAAGGATCGTTCTGAAGCTTTGCAAGGTAATAATGGGTCTTGACATAAAACAAGTTTGTTTGTTTGTTTGTTTTATTTGTTTTTTACTTTTTTTTTCTTTTTGTTTTGTTTTGATTTTTGTTTTGTTTTGTTTTGTTTTGTTTGTTTTGTTTTGTTTTGTTTTTTTTTTTTTTTTTTTTTTTTTTTTAATGTATCTTCAAGTCATGAGTTAGTATTCACATGCATAAGAAACATAATATCACATAACTCATACAAGCATCATGGAGAGCACAACAAAGGATTTGTTGACGGAGTTCACCCCTCCTGGGCTGCATCTTCAAGCCTACCAACATAGCTATACCACTCCATATATTCAGTGTAAAAAGGAGTACATAAAAGTTTGTTGATGAAAACATGTAGCTATTACCCCTATAAGTTATTGTTCTGTTGCAAAAAACTCTCACATAAAGCACAATACAATGCATCTCCTACAAAGATCCTATACTCCAACTAAAATGAGCTTACATGAGCATATGACCACTTTAATTCCACATTGAAAAGCATAAACAAAACTTCCCTCAACATGACATAATGAGAAAAGTAAACCTGAGTTGAACCCTACAAGTAACAACTCCTGCAGTAGACTTCTGAAGGTGAGAAAACTCCTACAAGGCCTTCTCCATGCTCAAACACCTTATAGAGTTTCTTCAAAAACCTGATTAATCCTTACACTTTTGGTCATAAACCTGCAAAAATACTCCTAATATGTTCTCAAATCAACAATTAGAGTTCATCATTGGATCCATACTATCCAAAAACCCCTAGGTAGACTCTTCTTGAGCTCAATTTGGTCAAAATCTCAAAAATGATATAGCTCTCCAAGCTCTCCCTTGAGTTTTACTGTTAATTGTCCTACAAATCTGCCATGTTTTTCTCTAACAAAGTGATATTTTTGCCCTCCATTGGTGCATTTTGTTGGACAATTAAATTAGCCAATAACCCCTCAAGACCGAAAATTTGGGTCATATGACCACATAAGGCCGCGAGTTGGGACTTAACGCCTACCCTCGCTGACCTAGCCCTTAAAACTCGAGTGTGTGGTCTTATCGGGTGCCATGGGATCGAGGGTCAGGCTAACAACCCTCCCTTTCTATTAGGGCCCTTAAGTGTTGCGCATTGGGTCACATGGATATGTCATAAGACCTGGGGCTGCCCCCCACTCCATAGCACCCTTCGTAAGCACCCAACTCCATGTGCCTCAGTCTTTTGTTGTGGGATATGGTCATGGGTCGAGGCCAGTGTTAAGCCCTTCTCCACTAGCACTCCCCATTGGCTTTGTCAGTAGTCCTGACGACGTTCAAGTGACCAAGGGTCGGGTTTCTGCCAAGTGCCTTCTCTGTCGGGTCCAAAAACCTTGCGTTGTGGTCATGTCCTGTGTATGATGACCATGGGTTGAGCCTAAGATCCCAAGTCCCCCTACTTCAATATGTTGTGGGTCATGTGGTTAAGTTTGTGACCGGGGGTCGGGGCTGATAGCTCGACCCCTTCTCCCATTTTCGTGCCTATGAAAACATAAAAGGTGTTAAGAAACACCGTTTTGACCGAATAGTAAGGTGTTAGGATTGAATGATCTAGGTTGCAGGTTCAAACCCAAATGAGGCTAGCTCGACCTTAAAAAAAAATTGTTCACTCCCACCTAGGGTGCCACGTGGCAGCCCATGATTGGGCCATGTTGCACCCAATCATTGGTCCACCAAAACAAGCCATCAACTAATCAAAATTCAACCATATGCTAAATTTGAAGGATGCCACTTGTCAATCTGTCATTGGCCTAAGGGTGCATAGTCAACCTGTTGAGTCAACTATACGGTCACCCAGTCAATAGACCTGTGAAAATTTTAGTTGTTGGGTCAAATGGTCAACACTGGATAACTTGAGCATACGGTGTCGGATTGAGGTGAAACGAATGTCATTGAATTCAAAATGACGAGCACTTCGACTTGACATTGGTTTCAATACTTTCTGGGCAATTTCATTTTTGAGCTAAAACTTAATCCCCTAATCACACCTCCCCACTAGGAACTTTCAGACTTCAAATGTTTACTTCCCTAGTTCCCTAGTAAATATAATGAGGTTGAAACTAAGAATCACCCAAAAACTCAATCCAAAATGTTTACTTTTCATTTGGTGCCCTTCAAGCCCCAATCAAGGCACTTCACCTCCTCTTCGTGAAGACCTACTGTCTTGTTAAGAATCGAGCCAATATTATTATCATTGTTGCAGGAACAAAACACTGATGAGTGGAATCTGAACATTCTCTTTAATATCATCTTTGCACAACTAAAAGACAACTTCATCTTGAAGTTAAATTGCTGAAGGCAAACTTGACTCCATCTTGGAAATCAGAAGCAACATAAACTTGCTTTACCGTCCTCAAACTAAGCTTGTACATAAAAAGTACACTGCTTCAAAATTTCAATGAATAATTTTTGGCTTTGCCTACAACAACATAGTCATCTTGTACAATCTTAAAAACAAAGATTATATTCACAACAAGTTTCATCTTGAATACTTGCATCGATGAGTACATGAAAAACTTGGACAACAACTTGTACATTCCAAAAGTCCTTTAACATGTGGACTTATAACAATCCAATACATAACATCAATGAAAAACACATCTTCTTGAGCTCAATTTGGTCAAAAAATCAAAAAAGATATAACTCTCCAAGCTCTCCCTTGAGTTTTACTGTTAAATGTCCTACAAATCTACCCTATTTTTCTCTAACGGAGCAATATTTTTGCCCTCCACCCGTGCATTTTGTTGGACGATTAAATTAGCCAATAACCCCTTGAGACCGAAAATTCGGGTCCTATGACCACATAAGGTTGTGGGTTGGGCCTTAACGCCCACCCTCACTGGCCTAGCCCTTAAAATGCGAGCGTGTGGTCTTATCGGGTGCCACGGGACCAAGGTTCGGGTTAACAACCTGCCCTTCCTGCGGGCCCCTTAACGGTTGCACCCTGGGTCACATGGATATGTCATAAAACCTGGTGCTAGCCCCCATTCCGTAGCACCCTTCATAAGTGCCCAACTCCATGCACCTCGGTCTTGTGTTGTGCTATATGGCCATGGGTTGGGGTCAGGGTTGAGCCCTTCCCCACTGGCTCTACCAGTGGTCCTGTCAACGTTCAAGTGACCAAGGGTCTGGTTTCCACCAAGCGCCTTCTCTGCTAGCTCCAAAAACCTTGTGTTGTGGTCATGTGCTATGTCTGATGACCATGGGATAGGCCTAAGGTCCTAAGCCCCTTGCTTTGATACACCATGGGTCAGGTGGTTAAGGTAGTGACCGGGGGCCGGGCTGACAACCCAACCCCTTCTCTCATTTGTGTGCCTATGAAAACATAAAAGGCATTGACGCCATAAGGTGTTAAGAAACACCGTGTAGACCGTTTGGTAAGGCATTAGGCTTAAATGATGCAGGTCGCAGGTTCGAACCCCGTTGAGGCTAGCTCGACCTTAACAATATTTTTTTCACTCCTAGGGTGCCACGTGGCAGCCCATGATTGGACCACCTAGCACCCAATCATTGGTCCACCAAAATGAGCCACCAACCAATCGTAATTCAACCATGTTCTAAATTTGGAGGCTGCCACTTGTTAGTCTGTCATTGGCTCGAGGGTCAACTTGCTGATTCAACTGTATGGTCACCCAGTCAACTACCTAGTCAACATACATGCCAAAATTTTAGTTGTTGGGTCAAATGGTCAGCATGTGATAACTTGAGCATACGATGTCAAATTGAGGTGAAATGAACATTGTTGGATTGAAAATGACGAGAAATTTGACTTGACGATGGTTTCAAGACTTTCTGGGCACTTTCATTTTTGAGCTAAAATTTGATCACTTGATCATTCTCCTCGCTAGACTTATAATCCAAAGGAAAATCATAAAAGGTATAAACGTCATGATTATTCAAAGGCTTTCTCTGACTATAAGAAGCATGATGATTTAAGTAAAATGTCGTGGAATGTGTTTCCTTGCACTTTTTTTCATGCACCTAACCATTGTGTAGCTAAGTGCCAAAAAAGGAAAGCATTAGTCAAGAAAATGAATATGTCGATTGGAAGAGAGACCAGGAAGGAAAATAATCTTTCAAGTTCAAAGACATTTTTGCCAAGAAATGCTCACAAAAATGTTTGCACTCATTGCAACATAAGTGGGAATTAGATCAAAAAGTGTTGGAAGCTGAATCCACATCTGCATCCAAAGAAGGATAAACTAGTCATGAAATCACTTGAGGAAGAAAACAAGGATGAAAGTGCGAGGCACACCATAACCATCCTTGAAGCAGCTCTAGAAGAAAGCAAAATGCAAAAAGAAACTCCCTAACCTTTTTGGATAAGAAATGGTTGGACTATTTGTCTAATTAAATATTTCATTTCTTTTGTATTCCACATGTTGCATATCCCCATAGTTAGGTATTTTCTAAAAGTGATATTGTGAATAAATCACTTATATGCAACAATGTTTTGTTTGGCATGATATGTTATTTTGGCTTGTTGTTAAGTCAATTTGTATGGGACTTTTGGGATGAGCATTTGCATTCATCCAACATGTCTACAATCGTGTCAAGCACTCATCTATGCAAGTATTTCCATTTGAAGATTGTTTGAGTTATTTGTCAAATTCTCTTTTGTATTTCATATTTGATAAATATTTTGTAGTAGATAGACATGTGATGTGGACAAAGTCAAACATTTCATTGAACAAATGCAACTAGTGAATCAAGGAGTACAGAGCAACTTGAGAAAAGCAAATCCAAGTACAAAGAAAGACATGACAAGCATCGAGCTAATCGTGATTTGCAAGTAGAAGATCAAGTTTGGTTGTATATCAGCAAAGAAAGACTCAAGGTGAAGATTGTATGAGCCTCCAAGGAAATATGGTTATGAAGAGAATGTTCAAATTCCATCTATTGAATATTTTGCTCATGAATATTTAGATGAGTTGCAAGAAGACTCAATTCTTGACAAGAGGATCAGTACTTCACGCAGAGGCAATGTGGAGTATCTTCGAGTGGGGCTCAAAGGCACCAATCCAAGTAAAGAAAGATGGATTGAGATCGGGAAACTGAGCAAGTTGTATTCTCACTTACTTTCTAAGTAAAAACAGGGTTTTGGTGGTCCAAAAGCTTCACAATGGGGAGGTATGATCAGGGATAAAAATATTCTCAAAGTGCCCAGAATCACCCGAAAATAGTGCCAAATCGTAGATCTTGTTGTTTTGATTCCAACGATGCTTGAATCTCCTCAATTTGACATTGTATGCAAAAATTATCGCATTCTGAAGTTTTTGGCAAACAACAAAAAAGTCAACTCGCAAGGTTGATTGGCCTGCTAACTGGGTAGACCGTACATATGACATCATCAACTAACTGTGCATGGTACAGTGTCAAATGGGCCAAGCTTATGCTAACATGTGGCATGTTCGTACGAGGCTATTTGGCGATATTTCATTGGTGGTCGGTTGTTGAAGTGGCCCAATGAAAGGGCGCCACTTGTCCCTTAGTAATTGGCCAAGACTGTTAAAGGCGGCCTCGGCGGGATTCAACCCATCAACCTATCACACAACATTCCAACATTCTATCAACGCGCCTATTGTGCGACTTGTTATATAATGGTGGAGTGGTTTTATTTGAATTCAAACGATGACGGAGTTGGGGGAGGGGTAGGGCGGACAGGCCCACGCAATCGACCCTAGCCCCAGTTACATGGTGTCACATATGTCCAATGATGGAGAAATGGAAAAGAGGGAGGGGATTTAAGCCCTAGCCTCCGGTACCATGCATCACCCATGTAGTGTCCCCGCCCGCGACTGGGAAATACTAACAAATAATATTGTGCAATAAACACATAAAAATGTAGAAAACATTTACAACATAATTAGCTTGTGCCATGCAATTATAATTAATTATGAAATGCAATTTACCATATATTCTCCATATCACAAATAACAGTGTTTAAGCACCATAGCGAAAGCATTCATGTAATTATGTGGAACCCCAACTGAGATTAATTCAGCCATTAATACACAAATTATAGGGTACAACACAAACACACACAATATATATATATATATATATATATATATATAATAATTATATATATATATATATATATATATAACACAACAATTACCCCAATTAGAGTTTATCACTAAGATGCGTAATTGTACATAAAAATAATACACATAAACACATCAAGGAATATGGTACTTATATGTAAGAACGAGTTGACTAGCTGCAGGCTCTCCATGTTCCTCCCAACCATAGACCTGGTGGGTCATAAGTTCAACCACCGGGCCACCCCCGACTTGGAACAACAACTCCAAAGGCAACGATAACCGAAAAATATCCATACCCCCAAGACCAACCCAATAGTCATGGTGCTCCAGGGCTCTAAACACCCTTCAATCTAATTTCCAAGGTGCCAACCCAACAGTTGTGCTGCTCCAGGGCTCTAGGCAACCTCCAGACCATAACCGTCAACATTGGGGCTCATATCATAAAAAAAGGATGCATCCATAAGGCACATTTAACTTAATAACCACACCCCGACCAATCCAGAGTCCAATCCCAGGACCCATTGGCCATTAGTTAGTCTTAGATTCCTTTCCCCAAGACTTCACCGACCAATCCCCCCCCCCCCCACAAAAAAAAAAATATCCAACCTACACTTCTTTATATATGTATGGCTTAGCTTGCCATGTGGCACCCTCTAGAACCCTCATGGGTCCCAAGTGCACTTTCAAACAAAATATCCAATCGTTGCCTTTTTCCTTGGAGTTGCGTCCCCCATACTCTTTTGGTGGAGTGGGCTCTGTAGCTAGCCTCATTTTATTAATATTAAAGGATATGCACATTTACAATATTTAATATATTCACATCATGGCTCCCCTAGCCACTTAGCCAAAATAGGCATATCAATATATTTGGCACTACATGGGCACGCATGTCAATAAATTATTTATGATCCACCATCCTAATATAAAAGGTACATGTATTTACATCATCAAAACAGGTGTGGGAATGGCATTCCCTTCCCCCTTATTTTATGCATTGTTTGCAATGCATCGTATATACAAATATACAACATAGACAATGTATCAGTAAAAAAGGTGAGGGTATTCTGCCCTCATAATCTCTTCTTGTTCCCAGGCCACATCCTCAGGACTGAGCACGGTCCATTGTACCTTTACCATGCCTATGGCTCGATTCTAGAGCACCTTGAATTTTGTGTCTAAAATCCACATCGGTTGAACTTGGAAACCTCCCTCGGGTTCCACCTGAATCATTTTCGAATCAACAACGTGATTAGTGCTTGACACATATTTCTTAATGTGCATATCCTTTAATATTAAATAAAATGATCAGTTTGCAATTCAAATCTTCTTCCCATGAGGTAATTCCTTCACATTTTCAACACGTGAATGATAGCTAAAAGCTCCAAGTCGTGGAAAACATAATTCATTTCGTGATATTTTAACTTTTTGGACTTGTACCAAATTACCTGCCCATTTTGCAAGAGAACACCCCCAATCCTTCTTTGCACGCATCTATGCACACCAGAAAATTCTCGTTTGGATAAGCAATTTTTAATATTGGAGCCCTAGTTAATAAAACTTTTAAATGTTGAAAGGTTGATTCACATTCAGGTGTCTAATCAAATTTTACACCCTTTTTCTGCAAAGAAGTGATTGGATATGCAATTCAGGAAAACCCTTCAATAAATCTCCTGTAATACCCATCTAGACCCATAAAAGACTTAATTTTGGTAACATTTTTCAGAGTTGGCCATTCTCTAATAGCCTTAAATTTCTCTAGGTCTACAACTATCTTGTATTCTGAAATAATGTGACCTAAATAGTGGATCTGTCTCTGATAAAATGAAGATTTTCTCAGCTTAGCATAAAGTCGATGCTCTCTGAGTACTTGTAGAACCAATCTCAAGTGTTGTTGATGTTCCTCTTCGATTTTTGAATATATTAGGATGTCATCCAAGAAGACAATGACAAATTTATTTAAGTATTCCCTGAATACTGCGTTCATTAAACACATAAAAACTCCGATTACATTAGATAAACCAAAAGGTACTACAACAAATTCATAATGCCCATAACGAGTTTGAAATGGTGTTTTACTGATATCTTCTTCCTTAGTCCACAACTGGTGATACCCAGATCTTAAATCAATTCTGGAAAATAGTTTTGCTCTGTGTAGCTGATTAAAGAGATCATCAATCCTCGACAGTGGGTACTTATTTTTAATAGTAAATTTATTTAGTTGTTGGAAGTCAATACATAACCACAATATACCATCTTTCTTTTTAACAAAGAGAACTTTAACACCCCATGGTGATACATTGAGGCGTATACATCCCTTCTTTAGCAATTCCTCCAGTTGCATCTGTAATTCTTTAAGCTTCGACGTACTCATCTTGTATGGTGCTTTAGATACCGAAACTACTCATGGCACTAGATCAATAAAGAAATATGTTTCCCTCTCTGGAGGTAATCTAGGCATTTTGCAAATACATCAACAAATTCCTGAAGCAATGGGTAATCTCCTATATTTATTTGCTGGTCCTTATTTGGCTCCTACAAATGAACTGCAAAGATCTGGCATCCTTTCTTAAAATTCTTTTTCAATTGCATGGCTGATATTTATCTACTAGATATCGGTCTAGGAATTCCTTACACCTGTTTTTGATGTCCTTCATCATCAATACATTTAAAATACTTCCTATAGCAATCAAGTATTGCATTGTGCTTTTCCAACCAATCCATGCCAATCAAGAAATCATAGGCACCTAATGGAATTACATTCAAGTTAGTTGTTGTTCCCAGCTTGTTCATTTCAATCAGGTAGTCTCTAATTAATTTTGTAACCTTTCTCTTCATACTTGTAGCTAGTTGTACTAACCAAGATTTGAAATATTTATTTTTCTTCAAATTAAAATTTTCAACCAAATTCTCATTAATGTAACTATGGTTGGCTCCAAAATCAATTAAAATAGAAATTGGTTGATTTTTTACCTTACCTTCAACTTATATCATATGAGATTGATGCTCCACTTGTGTATTATCCAAGGCTGCATAAATTATGGGCGTGCCTCTGCCCACATCATCTACAGTAGTTGCTGCTTGGATGCTATGCATAGTCCTCAATTTCTCTGCCTTATGAGGACAATCTCTTAATCAATGGTTTCCTTTATAGCCCCAACATTTAATAGGTTGGGGATGAAGCCTCTTACATAAAGAATTGCCCCCTTCTGGCTGGTTAGAGGCTTGGGTTGTTTGCTGGCCCAATTGGAAGTTATTCTTAAATGGAAAGGGTTTGTAACCCTTCTTTCTTTGCTCCATAAAATTCATTTTCTTATTTCCCAAAACCTTGTACAACATGATCTTATTTTTATTCTGATTATACAATTGTTCTGCTTTCCTCATGGCTGCCTCCATGGTTTTGGGTTTGTCATATTTCAACTCATCAACATAAAAGGACGACATACTACTAATGTATATTTGGATTTTAACATTTTCATCTTTAATAAAATGGACATACCTCAGTGACTCCACAAACCTCCGACGATACTCGTCCATGCTCATGTGTCCTAGTTTTAGCTCGAAAAACTCATGCATTTTTTGTTCATAATATATTTTTTATAAATATTTCCTTTGGAAATATTTCTTAAATTTTTTCCAAGTGATCTTCCTTTCATCCAAGTGTTTGATTGCCTTGAGTTGTTCCCACCAGAGATTAGTCCTGCCTTTTAGATGATATATGGCCACTCTAGCCTCTAAATTTGAGGAATAATTGAAGAGATGAAGATATTTTCTCATCTCCAACAACCAAGTTTTTGCTTCCTCCCCTTTCTTGTTCTCTCCATTAAAGGTGGGTGGCTTAATTTTTCTCAAGTCCCCTTGCAAATTTTCTCTATCTAATTTTCTACTTGATTTCTTAGCTGGAGACACACTAGGATTGCTATTGGATTCAGATGTAGAATATGTTCTTTTACTGGTCCTCCTTGATGTGTGGTGGTGTGGATGAGCATCACCCTTATAATGTCTTGCACTATTAGTGCCCCTCTCCCTAGTTTTGGCACTATGCTCATATGCTAGTTTTGACTCGATCTGCTAGCCCAAGTCTTTTTGAATTTGGTTTAGGCTCTGCAAAACTCGATTATCAATTTGTTGTTGCTCTTTCATCAACTTTTCATTGTCATCTTTATCACTGAGCACTTCCAATTTTAAAATTTTGATTCTTTCTTCCAAATCTTCCCTTTCCTGTGGGCCTATACCATGACCATTAGATTTAGTTTCATTATTACTTGGGCTTACATTTGCAGCCCTGGGTGATTCCTCGTTAGTGTAAGGCCCTTGGTCATCTTCTGGACTCTTGTTTTCCATTAAGAATTTTTTACAAAAATAACACATAGCTTTCCCTTCAAGCTTCGCCCTAAATTATTGTTGAAATTGAAAATATGGGTTTACTAGGTCATTCTCCTTTTCAATAGCTCTCTATTGACTATCTACTTATGCTATTTTGATACCCGAGCTGAAAATTATGCCTTCAAAAATATTGCAGTCTGTTAATTGTTCTATCCCTTGCAAATTTCCTGTAGCTTTTCCTCAAATTTTCCAGATTTTTTGGCTATAAACCAAATTTCTGGGTGCGTGGTTATCTTGTGCCCGGAATTAGCTTTCCAACGACTGGCACACGTCTAAATCTAATTTATGACTTGTAATCTATGACCTTTGGAATATTCATTGTTTTTTCCGAATTCCTTTATGCCTAGAAATTCAAATTACGCTTGCCCCCAACCACCTTGTACTGCTTGGTAATTGACTATACTTTTGCAGCGTACTGACTTCCCTTTTGATTTTAGCAGTTAGCTATGATTAACTTCTTTCCTCATGCTTCCTTGAGCTTCTCATTGGAAGCAAACTGACTTTCTTGGCCATTTCTTACACGTGGCTAACATGCAATCCTCCCCTTGTTCATAAACCCCAAATGTCTGTCCCTTTTTTTATACGTACCTTTTTAAACTATAAATATTTTAATATATAAAATTAAATTATGCGTGCCTATAATTATATATATATATATATATATATATATATATATATATATATATTATATATATATATTATATTATAATATATATATATATATATATATATATATATATATTATATATATATGTATCATATAATATATATATCTATATATATATATAAGAATTAAAGTTTTATTACAGAATCAAAAAATAGGTTTGCACCTTGAGAGATTTGATCCCTCTCGGTGCTTGATAGATGCGGTGTTAAGATGGATCTAAGCTGGTTTCAGTCCTGTGCGGTCATAGAAAATTTGTTGAACATCTAATTATTTTAATCATTTTAAATATGCTAAATATGTCTAAGATTAATTTGGTCAATTTAATTTAAAATTTACTTAGTTACCTTAGTTTGTTGAGATGAGAGACACTGTTAGTAACTTGAATGATGAAAAATGATGAAATAAAAATTTTCAGTGCAAAGTGTCAATTTAACAATTTTGAATGATATAAAATGTGAATAATAAGAATATACTTAATTACAAACAATCTTCATTGCGATCAATCTGAAACTATTTTCTTCTATTGTTCCTATTGTCACACGTATTAGTTTTTCCATTTTCTCATATCGATCATATGAAAAGAGTGGTAGGAATCATAAACCTTCAAATATTTAACTCGAGCTATTGTAGTAAACAACATACCTTGTCTCTGTTGCTCTCCAATATTAATAGTAGTTTTATCCAAAGTCAATCATTGTGACTTATGGAGTGTTAAACCCCAAATAATTTTCAATGGTAGTTATTTTCCATTACCGCGCTTGAATGCAAAGTAATTAACAATGTTGAATGATGGAAAACGGGAATAAGAAGAATGTAGCCAATTATAAATAGTTTATAGTTTCAAGAAGCAAACATTTTATTTAGGATGAAAATTCAAGTATTGTATTTATGGTTTAATTACTATAACACATAAGTCAATGAATGTCATGAATAACTTTTATGTGCTTATACTAAGAGAGAGTGTATGTTTTGGGGGTGAGAAGGAGACACAAGGGGGGATAGAGATATAGATGGGGGGGGGGGTGAGAGAGGGAAGAAGAGAGAGGTAAAGACAGGGAGGGAGGAAGTGATATAGATATGGAGAGAGAAATGTTGGAGAGAGAGAGAAGGGGAAGAGAGAGAGAGAGGGAGGGGAAAGGGAAGGAGGGAGAAAGAGATAGATAGATATGGAGAGAGAGTGTGTATGTTTAGGAGGTGAGCTAGAGAGATAGAGAAGGAGAGACAATGGGAGATAAAGATATATATGGAGGAGACATAGATGTGCTTACACTGAAATCAACGCACATTATTAATCTAATTTCTTTGAAATTAATGTACATCATACATCTAGTTGGATCAAATCAGAAATTAACATCTACACTAAAATCAATGCATCTAATGCAAACAATCAAATAGGATTAGAAATCAACATCTATACTGAAATCAATGAATCTAATGCAAGCAATCAAATAGGATTGGAAATCAACATATACACTGAAACCAATTCATCTAATGCAAGCAATCAAATATGAGTAGAAATCAACATCTACACTGAAATCAATGCATCTAGTGTAAGGTATTAAATAGGATTAGAAATCGACATCTACATTGAAATCAATGCATCTAGTGCAAGCGATCAAATAGGATTAGAAATCAATATCTACACTGAAACCAATGCATCATGTGAAAGCAATTAAATAGGAGTAGAAATCAACATCGACATTGAAATCAATGCATTTAGTGTAAGGTAAATAGGATTATAAATCGACATGTACACTGAAATCAATGCATATAGTGCATGTGATCAAATAGGATTAAAAATCAACAACTACATTGAAATCAATACATCTATTTTAGTGAAAATCCAAAATATTCATGACTTTCTAGATCTAACTTCTATGTCTTTATTTGTCTTTGTGTGTCTATTTCTTCTTCCCTCTCTCTCCACCTTCCATTCTGTGTCTAACTCCCTCCCCCTCTCCCCCGTCTCTCTCTACCCCTCCCCTCTCCCCATCTCTCTCTATCTGCCTCTCCCTCCCTTTCTCTATCTTTCTCTTCTTCCCTCTCTCCCCCTGCCATCTATATCTATACCTCCCTCCATCTCTCCTTATTTGTATCTCTATCTTAGCTCCCTAAACACATGTCATACACACACACACACACATTCTCTCCGCATATCCATGTATCTATCTATCTATCGCTCTTCCTTTCCCTCTCTATCTCTTCCTCTTCTCTCTCTCTGCCTCCCTCTCTCTACCCCCTCCATCTATATCTCTATCTCCCATCTATCTCTCTTCCTCCCTCCCTCTCTTTTCCTCTCTCTTCTATCCTCTCCCTCGTCCCACCTATATCTCTATCTCCCCTTGTCTCTCCATCTCACCCCTAAAACATACACACTCTCTCGCTCTCCATATCTATCTATATCTTTTTCTCCCCCTCTTCCTCTCCCGATCTCTCTTCACCTTCTCTCTCTTTCTCTCTTGTTCGTTTCTCTCCCTCGTTGACTCTCCATCTCTCCCTTTCCACTCCCTCTCCACCTTTCTCTCTCTATGTATTTCTTCCCCTTCCAACTCCATCTTTCTCTCTCCCCTCTCTCCTCTCTCTCAAGTCCTCTCCCATTTTCCTTCTTCTCTATCCACTTCTCTCGCACCCCCCTCCGTCTCTCCCCCCATCATACACACACTTTCTCTCCACCCTCCAACTCTGTCGCTATCTCCCTCCCTCTCTCCTTCTCTCTCTCCCCCCCTCTCCCCCCTCCATATCTATGTATCCCTGTCTCTCTCTTCCCCTTCTTTCCATATCCTTTTCTCTCTATTCCCTCATCTCCTCTCTCCCTCATTCCATCTTCATCTCTCCCTTGTCTCTCCCTCTCTCTCTCCACCTCTATCTCTCAATGTCTTTGTTCTTCACTCCCTCTCTTTCGCCCTCCAAATCCATCTCTCTCTCACTATCTCTCCCACCTCTATGTCTCTCTCCCCCACTCTATTCCCCCTTCCATCTCACTCTCTTTATTAAATATGATCCCATTGTATTGTATTTAAGGAAGTATCTAAAAAAAACATAATTGGTTGTAAAATATTAAAGCTATATTTTGGATGAGTAACATTAAAGAAAATACAATAGTAAAAAAGTTAAAACTATATTTCCTCTATCATTGTTAATCACTTTGCTTGGATCCTTGGTTAAGATGCACCTATCTTGGTTCTTTATAATATCATTTATATTATATAAATTTCACACACACACACACACACACACACATATATATATATATATATATCTATCTATATTTTAAATTTATTAAAACCTCTATTTAATCTATATGAGAATATTGTGGTGAGAATGGAGGGTTTAGATATACCTCAAAAGTAATTATAACCTTTTTGATCTTAGATTTAATTAAAAAATGTTATAAAATTAAATTCAAAAAAAGTAAACATTGCAAATGTTTACTTACATTACATTTTGTACATTACATCTACACATGCGCCCTATACTACGCTGTAGAGCTACTCTCAATGCAAAAAGTGAATCGGGTGAAGGGAAATATTACATAAAATATAATATTACAATATTACGTGTTGCCCAATATTTATAACCACCCCCACCTAATAAATAGTGGACAGGGGATGGGGGAAATACTCATTAAAATGTAATCTTATTAAAATTTACCTAATATTTCACATCACACCCCAGCCTAAATATTACATTCTACTCAATATTCCCCCCAATCCTATTAATTTTATAGTTGATTTTGTTGTTACAATAAGAATTGGACCATTGAGGGGATATATTTGGTAAAAAGTAATATTATAGTAAAAAATGGATGGAGGTAGGCCAAAATATTAGATAAAATGTAATAATTACATTCTTTCTAAGATTTCATCCACAATTTTTTTTACCTTTACAAGCTACATGGATTCACCGCTATTATTTTCTACAACTAGTTATGTATCTAAATATAACATCAAACTAACATGAATCTAGGCTACTTTAACCCCCCTTAAATATATTATATTGCAGAGGAATTTCATGAGTCAATACCATGGATTTTTAAAACCATGGGTCAATACATGAGCCATTTTTATTTTTATTTTATTTTATTTTTATAGGGTTATTTTTTTGTTATTTTAATTTTATTTTCACCGTTACAATGTTTACATTACATTAAGTTACACATCTCTACCATATTTTAATTTTATTTTGACCTAGTCAAAATGTTAACATTATATTACTTTAAATTACACATTTTTAGCATGCTATAGACATTAGCTGTCGGCTCAATGAAGAAATTACATTTATCCCTCATACTAAAAAGTAATTTTATTTTTATAAAATTACTTTATCTCATTATATAAAGTTTGATGTAAAATAAAAGTGAAAATTCAAGTATTTTACTTTATCTCATTATATAAAGTTTGATGTAAAATAAAAGTGAAAATTCAAGTATTTAAAATGACTGACATTGATTTAATTTTTTTAAAAGTAATATATGTTGCATATATTCATATTAAAATAAAGTTACACACAACATCTTTTGCATATACATATATTAGTACACATATATATTCTAATTTGTTTAATGTCACGTTACGTGACAACATCTCCCTCATCCACTAGGCTGTAGAGTGCCTCTTGCCCAATAAAACCCATTTTTTATTCTTATTTTAACCTGACCCCGCCTGGCTATCGATCCACAATGAGGGTCATCGAAAGATGGATGGACCATCGACCCTGAATTTGCAACAAAGTTAACACCATCTTGTTTGCCAAACGGTTATGATCACGACCATCTGACGACGATTATCATGAATTCAGACTTACGTTGTACCTCATTTTTATTTTTATTTTAACCTGACCCCACCTACGAGGCTATCGATCCACACTCAGTAGAAATCAACATCTACACAATAAAGCCCATTTTCTTATTTTTATTTTACCCTGACCCCCCTTGCAAGGCTATCGATCCACACTAGGGTCATTGAGATCGAAAGAGGGATGGACCATCGACCCTGAATTTGCAAAGAAGTTAACGCCATCTTATTGGTCCGATGGAATCCAATGATTATGATCACGCCCAATGAATTTGGAAGGAAGTTAAAGTTAACGCCATCTTGTCGGTCCGATGGAATCCAACGGTTATGATCACGCCCATCCAACCAGGATTATCATGATTTCAAAGTTATGTGATTCAAATGAATTAAGAAAAGTTTTTGGTAGAAATCATATAAGATAATTTTTTTACAATACCCTTTTAACCAATAAGTGTGATTCATCATTAAAACCAGAGAAAAATACAAACGAAACGAATCCCATGTTAATGACGATCCACTCAATATACTAAAAAAAAATTCAGCTTACTCATCATTGTTCCACTCCTGGTTGACATAAAACAACACGCGCTCACCCTCTACCTCACGACTATTTCCATCTTGTCATGGCCTTCGCAGTCGTACCTCTTCAACACTTGATAATGTGTTCATCTCCTCGACGTCATGATTCGAGTACTGTTGCCCCATTGCTATACCATAATCCTGCGGCCTTGTAGTGTACCCACTGGCCCTCGTGGCCCTACACCATTGCATTTACTAGCCCGCAACTAAAGGTACGGGACCTTGTGGCTCGGTGGCTATCATTTGTCAACCTATCTCTCCTCCTCCAAACAAGCATTGTGCTAAAATAACTTTTCGTATTAAAAATTTCACATACTACTCTCACACTACACAGTCTTCTTATACTTCTACCAAGTTTTCACATACTTCAAATCACACTTCAGACGAGAATTAATAAATTATACAAGACCAAAAAGATCTCGGTAGTGGAGGCCTTCAAACAGCTAGTTTTAGCTAAATATAAATCCATTCCCAATATCATCACCTGCAATTCTTGCCAGGTAGGCTCGTCCAAAGCAATCAACATAAATTGGCTATATGACAACTGACTTTTGCCACCAATTGTCATTGTGAAGCAAGTAGAATGGAATGTGTATTCATAACGTTTGAAGAAATGGAAGCGCACAGAAGGTCAAACATAACGGTTCCAACATGGCTCTCAATACACCGCTTAACAGGTTACAGACAACTTTATAGTTAATTCTGTAATATATCTACCTACACCATAGTTGACAAGCGCAACCTATATATTTATATCTACTAATCATCAAAATCAAATGACTTCCAAATTGAGGATAGATCATTTCAATATTGATCCAAAATATAAATATTCAGAATATTTACCCCATGCCTCGTCAACCATGGAAGCATTACATGCCATGAAACTCTCATTAATGCAGATTATCTCGATACACTATTTCATAGGGGATGTGGATGTGTAAGTTAACAACTAAAATTTCAAACAAATAGAAAGCACGACCAAAACCTTGTAACACCAAAGTTTTAAACCGTTTGATGACTCTAGCTAGGTTCCGCCCTCGAACCCTATGTCGAACTATATTACACATTTATATATAAAACGAGTTGTTTTTAGTGTAACTTTTTGGAAGTTTTTACGATGGGTTTTTTCTGGTGAAATTTTTCTAAAATCTGGGAGGAATTTATTGAAATCACAAGTTTGAAGGGTAATGCATCAAAATGCCTTAGGAGTTTTCCAAGGTGCTGAATCCATATATACAGTCAAACAACTAGTTTAAATAACGCAAATCAAAATTTTAGCTCAAAATTTTCCAACAAATTATGGCACTAGAAAATCCAAAAAATCACATTAAAAACTATTTGTTAGGATATTCCGACACATAGGAAATAGTTATGCATAACTTGGTCTAGTGTAGAGTTAGGTAAAGTGTGTTTCTTTACTATGTACTTTTGTAACTTACAATCTGACGGTCACGATATGTAGTGATCCAACGGTTCATTCTCTCCTCGGTATTACCGACACTTGATCGTGCTTAAAACCCGATTGGTCCATGATCTCTATTTAAAGAGCATGGACGGTCATATTGTAGGTTTAGCCATTCATGAGAAAAGCCTTATGTAAATTTCATTCTTTATTAATAAATTTCCTGAAGTGGCGCGTTGGCTCAGGCCGTGGACTGTTTCCCTCTTTGAGGGTTTAACCACGTCCAAAAATACTGGTGTATTGATCTGTGATCTGTTTGTGAGCGGTGTCCTTTGGTGTTCTGTCTGAGGAACTTACCTTGTAAATTCCTACATGGTATCAGATCTATTTGAGGGTCGCGTCTGTTGGTGATCCAAATCTGAAGCCGGTAGAACTGCATCCGATTGCCGTTTCCTAGATCTACTATTTCTGACAACTTTCGAGCCGAGAGGACTACTCTAGTGTGTTAGGAGCATCTGTTTCAGTGAATAACCCCTTTTGTTTCATGCGAAAAGGTTTATGGTAGCCCTAGCTACGTCATTTTTAAGATCTGGAGGTATACATTGTTTATTTGCAGTTTCTAGTTATTTTCTCTCTGTTTATTATTTCGGTTTATTTAGCTTCTTTTTTATTATGGAATCTATACCTTTCATATCTGTGTATGCTCTTTGCCCTGCGACTCTGTGCGATCTGGGCAAATCAGAAACAGAGAGGAAGGATTTTTCTCATGCGTATGCTCTTTTCCGCTGCGCCTTAGTGTGATCTAGGAAAATCAGAAACATTGAGGAAAATATTTAGTTTCTGGGTAAAGTTAACCTCAAGTCGTAAGGCTTGTTTGTGTTTGTATGTCCGTGTTGGGTTTTGTGTTTTTTTGTTTTGTAGGGAAAAAGAGCTTTCTCAAGCAAGCACGCAACCCAAAGCTTCAGTGACTAACCCCCCCCTGTCCCTCAAACTTTTAGTTTAGCTCACTTGGTCCAAAGCTAATTTATGAGAGTAGATGTCTTGAGTTCAAGTCTCCTTTTTGTTGAGATAATTAGATTAAGTTTGGAAAGGGAGCGGATTTTTCATTTCCGCATATTCCCGCACTTCGCCGGCATCTTCATCAACTTTTCTTCAAAAAGCCATAACTTCTTCATCCGGAAGCCGTTTTCAGAGCCATTTTTTTGAACCAGCCTAATTTTTCGAGATCTTTCCATTGGAACACTTAGTTTTAGCATATATAGCTTCAGTTTCTGTTAAAATGGAAAGTCCATGCCAACTTATTATTGACAGCACCAACTACTTCCAATGGTGGTCCTACATTGTGGATTTACTTAGAAGTAAAGATCTTTATAGAATAGCCTCAAGCCAAGAAACCAAACTGAAAGATGAAGATAAGGCAGCTAAATGGGAAAATAGGCAAGATCAAGCATGTGGGTTGATAGGGATGTCCATTTCTCCAGATCTTAGATTCCATATTGCAGAACTTGATACTCCTGATGAAGCAATGAAGCAGATTACTAGAGTTTTTGGAATAAAAAATGAACTTAGAGCCCATCAACTTGAGAGTTGCTTATATTGGACCCCAATAATTTTTCTTGCATTGAAGATTTTTTGTCCAAGTTCAAGACCCTTAGACTTCTCTTGGAAGGTGTTAAGGTTAAGAAAGAAGAT
>APFE030206541.1:86845-114466 GCA_000404065.3 Pinus taeda | reverse complement strand
TGATACAAATGAAAAGACCTCCTTTCTATATATAGGAGTCTAAGGGGTCATAACATAACCAGAGCCGACATAACAATAATAATGTAAGGGCACAATAATAATAATAGTGGGCTTCTACGGGGCACAATAGTAACATATGGGAACTACATGGGTACATCAATATAATAAGTGGTTTGTACTAATAACAATAAGGGGTGACACTAGTAGTACAGGTGCCTAACAGCATCCCACTCACTCAGAGTAAAAAGTGTGATTCATACTAGAAATCCCTTCTGTAGGGTGCGATGGGTGAGAGAAGACAAATGGCAGAGATAGTTTGCAAGGTGGATGATCATGGAATCTTCTAGAAACTTCTCCTATGACACTTGCTTCTCTGAATTCGCCCAGGGATGAGTAAGAGATCATCAATATCCAATTGGAATCAAGAACTATTAGAGAGAGCACACTAATCAAAATCCCAAAAGCTGACTCACCCCCCTGCAATCATCTATATATGGATCCTTCATCACAGAGATCTAGAGGCTGGAATCTTGTATCTTGTAAGGAATTTCTATTGGTTTCCTGGTGCAACATCATAGTGTTGGGTGATCTAAGCTTTTCATGAGGTGAAGAAGGGCTTTCATGTTGAGAGGACGACGCTGGGTCAGAACAATTGGTTGTAATCCTCTTTGCTATTGTTGATATTAATAAAGCTATTGAATTTTTCCTCCACATTCTTGTATGTTTGATGATATATGCATTTGTGTGGTCAATATATATCTGGTCCTATATTGTTTATGATTGTAGATCTCTGTTCTTCGATAGTATTATGCTGCTTTGATCCCACAGGTGCTCTTTGAAGCTGGGTAGACGAAGGAGGAGAAAAAAAGATCTATCAGAAGGGAGAGGAACCAAGCACAAGACTGAGATTGGTGTCCTTTTTTCCCCTCTTATCTACTTCTCATAAAGGAAAGCAAAAGTAGTTTTAGTTTTTTTGTTTCTAAGATAGCTACTAGTCTTAGTGGGACTAGCAGCTCCGAGTGGACACTAGATTTCCCGATAACATTGACCCATTGCAATTTGCACTCTACACATTTCATGGGACCTTTACAATACTTTTACCCAAAATTACAGGCTTTGAGCCCCAAAACCGTTATGCGGGGGATCCACTGCCCAACAGCTACAAATAACGAAACTAAAAAACTGAAAGAAACAATTATGGGGGTCCAAGTGTAATAGACGAGTGGCAACCAATATCCAACTGGATCATTCCTCCCCCCTTAGGAAGCAATGGTCCCCACTGTATTGAGTTCCACCAAGGGATGAGGAAACTTCTGCCGAACATAGTCCATAGTGAGCCACTTTCCCTGGTGAAGGAGTTGGCCTGCTTTGACAACTCAATATAGTTGGATCCTTTGCTATTAGGTGTTCTTGATTTGGATGTCCGTGACCCGATCGGTTGTGGCTTGTTCCATGTAATATGGATTTAACTCTGTGGGTGTGAGGTATTTGACAATGTTTGATGTGTCTAGCAATGGTGGGAAATATGGTCGAAGGTGGTCCACATTGAACACTGGGTGTAGGTCAAGGAATGGGGGAATATTGAGCTCAAATGAATCATCTCCCACAACCTTGGTAATGGTGTAAGGACCATATCGGAGTGTTCTGAGTTTTTGATAGGATTCGGTAAGGTGTTCCTTCTGCAAATGCAACTAGACTTTGTCGCCCACCTGAAACTTGTGTGCACCCGATGTTGATCATGTCGCCACTTGTACTTGGCATTTGATTTCTCAAGAATGTTGTGGAACTGCTGGCAGATATTTTGGATGTGCTTAATGAATTTGCTTGCTTATTGACTTTGGACTGGACATGAGCCTAATCTATCTGAGTAGCTTCAAATAGTATAGACACATCAATGGGGCATGGTGGCTGGAATCCCAAACGCATCTGAAAATGGTTGTGGCCAACCAAGTTGTGGAGAGACTGGTTATAGTTGTGCTGGACATAGGGAAGGATCCCATTGCATGTGCATGGATGCTTTGAGTTGTACATGTGCAACATCTGTACAATCATCCTATTGATGACCTCTGCCTAGCCATTAGTGTGGGGATGGAAAGGTGTGGACTTAGTGAGCTTGGTGTCCGACATCGACTAGAGACTAGACCAAAATGTACTAAGGAACTTTCTTTCCTGATCTAATATGATAGACTTTGGGATCCCAAAGTGTAGCCACACTTGTTCAAAGAAGAGTTTAACAATGGCTTATCCTATGATATTCTTCTTGCAGGTTGCCATAATGGCCATCTTTGAGAATCTGTCGACCACCACAAAAACACAATCAGTTCCATGCTTAGTAGAAGGAAGGCCCAACATGTAATCCATGGAGATGGATTCCCAAGGTCGACTAGGGGTAGGCATTGGAGTATATAGGCCTTGCTTCTTGATGGTCGGTTTGCTAATAGTGTAGGTAGTGTAGGATCTGATGTACTTCCCAACGTCTTGTAAAAGATTTGGCCAGTAGAAATATGTTTTTAGTACTACCACCATTTTCTCAACCCCAAAATGCCTAGTGGCCCAACTATAACAAGTTTCCAAAATCATCATGGAATGTTCACTTGAAGGAACACAAAGGTGTCCCAGGTGGCATAAAAGGGTATCATGGAGGTGAAAATATGGAACTTCTTGTTCCTCCAAGAGTGTCTGGTATATGTGGCTGAATTCTGGGTCGGTTTTGTAGAGAAGTGGCCAATTAGAAGTATCGTTCCTACAAGAGTTAAGTAAAGTGGTTAATGCCATGATCGGTGGTTGGTTGAGGTAGTCTGCAACATTATTGGTACTTCCCTTCTTATACTTGATATTCAAATGAAACTATTGCATGTATGTGGACCACTTCTGATGGAAATCATTCTGTAACTTCCCTTGCATCTATGTGAACTATAAGGGTCGGTGGTCTATCTGGATGATTGTTTCCTTCCACAAAATGTAATGCTTCCATTATTGGTAAGCCTACACAATGGAATACATCTACTTTTCATAAGTGGGATACTCTCAATGTGATATGCCACTAGATGTCCCTGTTGAGTAAGGACTACCACAATAGCATAGTTAGAGGCATCTATCTCAGTCTCAAATGGTTATTGCAAGTCTGATAATGTGAGCATTGGTGCAGAGTAGAGGTGATGTTTCAACTCTATGAATTCCTTATGTTGAGATTCAAACTAAAATAATTTTTCTTTCACTCCTCCCTTGGTGACTTGACTCAATGGCCAAGTGATATTAGAGAATCCCAATATGAACCTGCGGTAGAAATTGGCAAGACCCAAAAAATTGCGGAGATCTTTCAGAGTGGTTGGGGCTAGCCAATTTGAATGAATTGGATCTTTGATGGATCCACATGCACCCCCCATTCATCAATAACGTATCCTACTGGGTCATGCCAAAAGTGAATTTATCCAAATTGGCACACATCTTGTGTTTTGACAGTGTTTAGAGAACCTGTCGGATGTGGTGAAGGTGCTCTTCCCAACTCTGGCTGAAGATTAGCATGTGATCCAATTATACCACTAAAAATGAGTTGGTGAATGACCATAATATGTCATCCATTAGACTCATGCAGGTTGTAAGAGCATTCAAAAACCTGAAAGGCATAACCAACCATTCGAAAAGGCCCTCCTTGGCTTCAAAGGTAGTCTTCCACACATTGGAGGGTCGATTTGTGCTTGGTGATATACAAACTTCAAGCTTATCTTGTTGAAATATTCCCCCCCTTCAGCTGGTCCATAAGGTCATTAATTTGTGGGATCGGGTACTTATTCTTGACAATGATCTTGTTCCACACCCGATAGTCAATACAAAGTCTCTAAGTCCCATCCTTCTTTTGTACTAACATGATTGATCTCCCACAGGGCGACGAACTCGACAGGATGTGACCTTTCTATAGTAGATCCTGAATCTTCCTCTTGATTTTGTCGTTCTCCAGAATGGAGCACCGATAGATTGGTCCATTAGGAAATGGCGCACCTAGGGTCAGATCGATGGATTTCTTGACCTGACAGTGTAGAGGCACCCTTGTGGGGGAGGTGATGATGTCCCTATACCTCTCCATGACCTTGTCGATCTGTTGTTGTTGTGCGGGGGGGCCTTGTTAGGAGGTCATGGCCACCATATTCTTATTTCGCTGAGGGCGTATCATCTAGAAAACAAATTTCCTAGTTTTGGAAATGAGCTTACTGCATTGTTTTGCAGTAACAAAAGAGATGGTGGTAGGCAGTGCTACCTCCGATATCCTGTACAACTTATTCCCTAAAGTAAAAATAAAAATACAAGGCCTTGAATCATACACAACATGTCGCTTCCATAAGTATGGTTGGCCTAATAATACATAACAAACATCAAGGGGAGAAATGTCAGATAATACCTCATCCGTGAAGGGCTTGATGCTGTATGGAAGGCGACACTACTGGCTCATGCGAAGGTCCCGTCCTTGGTGAAGCCACCCAATGGTGTATGGTTGTGAGTGTGCTTTGGTCGACAACCCTAGCTAATTCACAACCTTTTCTGAAATGAGGTTCTTTTCACTGTCACTGTTGATGATGAACTGTAGTAGAAAGCCCTTTACCCACATCTTGGAGTGGAAGAGGTGTTCCTCCTTCGGATCTTTAGGTTCCTCCTTCTAGATATTCATGGTGGTAACAGTGGCATGGGTTTCGCATCAATAATCTGCTTCCCTTTGTCATTCCCCTTGTTATTTTATGACTCAGAGTTGGAACATGCATCTGATTCCAAAGCCTTCAGCTCGTCCACCAATGATTGCTTGGCCCGACACTCACTTGTGTTGTGAGTGGAGATCTTATGGAACTCACACGACTTTCCCATGTCCTTCTTTAGCTTCATGGTGTTTTACTTTTCTTGTGGCTTTGACGGGTTGTCCTAGGCCACCTCACCTTCACTTTTTTCTTTGTTTTGTAGTTTTGGGGCACCTTTCCCTTTCTTTAGATTTTCAGATCCAAAGTCTCGCTTCTTCTGTTTAAAATTATGCTTGATCTTGATGGTGTATCAGTACGCTGTGCCAAGTGAGGAGATGCCCAAGAACTCCATCTCATCCTAGTTGTACATGTGTAGGTAGGCATGGTACTTGAGTACAAAAATTTTCTCAGAATCCTTGATACCCAACTTTGTGCGTAAGATATGAAAAACATTGGTAAACTCCAACACATTTTTGTCCCTTCCCTGCCATAGCATTGTGCACTTGATGTATTTATCCTCATAGCTGCCGACATGGTAGTATTGCTCCTTGATGTCATCCTGAAACAAATTACAAGTGGGTGTGGCTAAAAACAGTGAGGTCGTACTTTCATCCTTCTGCTCACAGAAGGTTTCCCACTAGTCCTTGACATGGGGGGTAGTTTTGAGAAGAGAAAAAGTAATATTTTCTAGGCTAGAAAAATCATGAACAAAAAAAATCCTTTTAGCAGATTTAACCATTTATCTACGATGTATGCATCTATTTGGTTCTCAAATATGGGAATGTCAAAATTTACTTGTACCTTAAAAGGAGTGGATCCTCCAGAGTGGCTGCTGGATGTGGATGCATCGCTAGTGGGCAACTGTTTAAGGATCTGGAAAAAGTTATCCATCATTGTGTTCCTTTGTTTCTCAAGGGCCTCCTCAAGCAATATTTTGATAGGACCTCCTGCCCCCTCGTCTTTATTTTCTTCCCCCATGGGTGGCCATTGGGGTTTGCAAGGCTGATCTTGCAAAGGTTCAAATAGATCGAGCCCTAACTCCTTATATCTTGACCTCATTGGGGACATGCAAATAAAAATAGAGAAAGAGTAGACCACTCTGACAGCACTGATCCAGATTTAAATAGGACCATAAAAAATTACATATATAACCATAAATACAAATATGCAGTAGAAATAACACTTGATTTCATTAATATCAAAATACTAAAATATGCTTACAAACAGAATGGAAATAAGACTAGCTTGGGTGATGGTAGTTTAGCTACGAGAACAGATGTGGTGGATACATGCCTCTGAATTGTGTTACAATGAGGATAAAAGGCCTATTCATTATTGAGAAACAATGGAGAACCATAAACATCCAAAAACCTAACCTTAGGAGATGAAGCACCAAATTATGGGTCCCGTTTGGTAAATTGGTACATCAACTTCCTAGGGTTGTAACTTTGGCATACGATCTCTATTTGATGCTCACAATACCTTGTTAGAAATTTCAATCCGAGGACTACAACTTTTGAATGTCTAATATTACTTAACAACCCATGTTGGTCCCGATTTTCCCCAAAAACGTCGTTAGGGCCTCAAAACGGCTCCGGAAGTTTAGGACCCGAAAAAATACCAATAATAGTAAATTGTGCTACAAATAAGGAAAATGAAAAACTGAAAGAAAAAATGGTGGGGGTCCAAGTGGAATAAGCAGGTGGCCACCAATATCCACATGGATCAACACCATATATATTCACCACACCGCATGCGCACAACATCACAGATGCAACATGTACAACATATACAACATATGCACAACAGTAGTACCACACATCCAAAACCACACTATCTCTACCAAGAAACCTTGCTTTCAGTGTCTCTTTGCCATCCATTCTTATCCCAACATCTCGTAAAACACATTGCTTTTATTTCATTGATGCATCCCTCTGTATGGTGTATCCATAACATAGACATAATATAATTACATAACATCAACTCATAACCACATGATACTGACCTCGTAGATTTGTCAGGACTACTCTCCCACTTGATTCCTCATAACTAGGAACATCTTCTTGTCATTCACCTATGTAAGCAATCATTCCTTCATAAGAATGATTCCTAACGACCCTATCAAACAACAACATACATACATATACATATAAATATTAGCATTAAACAATCATGATCCTATCAGACAATGAGATAAATATATACATACATACATATAAACATTAGCATAAGAAAAATCATGGTCCATGATGACCCTGCCAGACATGACATACATACATGTATACATATATAGACATCAACATAATCATGATCACTGATGAGCACCAGTATTGCAACAATAATGCTGAAACTCTCGGGGCTACCAAATTTACTTTATCAACCTGGGGTTCATACAAACTTGGAGGTGATAGTGTTATGTACACAAGCATATGTGATGGGTCTACTCTTTGTCACTGTAAGCTAGATATAAACCACTATGGTTTTTCAAACCAGAGTTCTATTGATTTAGAAGAAGATTGATTACCAAGGAGAAAAAGGGAAATTTACACTAAATAAAACCTTGTCTACTATAGTAAGGAAAATACTGAAATGAAAGGATTAAACACACCATGCATCTAACTAACTGCTAAGAGGCTTTGCTTCAAAAGAATGCTAAGTTAACATGTGTGTAATCCTACTGTCCTAGCCATGCAATTTGAAACATCCAAACATTCTACTGCTATGTATGTAATTGAACACAATAACTCTTTTTCCTTTTTGTCTTTTCTTGTGTGAAAATGTGAATGCTAACTTCTCTTGGTGATGTGGCAGGTGGATTAGGATGATGGTGAATGGTCAGATGGCTTGGGAGGCAAGTAGGAGTCTTCTCCTATCTTCCTAGATGCTTTTTCCACAATAAGGCCTCAAAACAAGCCATAACAGGTTGACCTACAGGAGGTCCTAATGCTCCTACAGGATCCCCTGTATTCATATAGGATCCAGTTGAGAGAAAGAGGAGGTATTTGGAAGGTGGTGTAGGGCTTATGGAAGGTGAATGGTGGGAGAAACGAGGCAAGGGAGTGGCTAGGAATCCTTTAGAGCTCAAAACAGAGTTTGTGAGATGGTTGGATTTGCTCAACAAGCTTGGAGAAATGTTCTTATGGAATGATGAATTTGGTGAGGGGTTTAGTGGAGAAAAGTGATAACCATGGATGGGTGAGGATAGGATGGTGTTGCTGGTCCTAAAATCTCTCTACACTACTAAAACTCTTGCACTGCATCAATAGCTGACATTTATCCATGGATCATGTTAAACAAGACATATTTTTAATTAACTAAAGAAAAATAGAATTTCATTATCTAGTTTCCTATTTCATGCATCCTTTTTGGGCCTCGGTGTCTGGGGTGATTTTGGAATTTTTGGCGCATCCCCCACCAATGACATAGGGCTTGGTGCGGCTTCCTTGGCGGTTGACATTGTTCTTCTGAGAAGGTCCTATGTCTCTTTTGGTAATTCTTCAACAACTGAACTCGCTATTAAAGCCTCTAAAGCCATAAAGTCCATGTGCAATAACTAAAATATCAAGATGACAAGGGTTGTTTGGCAGATGACCATCTGAATTTATAGGCTTGCCAAAATTCAAATTCGACCGTTCCCCCCTTTCTCAGCTTATTAATGCGATATTGGCGGCAGATCATTTCAAATCTAGGTCTGACCCCGTGTCTTAATCATCCATCATCCGCTCCTTGTTGCCTTAAATTGGAGATCTTTTCATGAACAGTGACACCAACAGTCACTTTCCATCCCAACCACGCGGCAGCATAGTCCCTTGTGCACGAACACGGTCTATGCATTAGACTAATCTTACGTACCACGTTCGGGCCACACAGCTCCCATACAAACTCTTTTATAGTCCTGTGCTTTCTTCCAACTGTTTGGAGCATTGAGACTGTGCTTCCTATGGATAGTCAGGTGGTTTCACTACTGGTACGAGGCTTCTAGTCACTGCCTGACTCAGTCCATGGGCCTTCCTTAGTTACCCTTGATCCAATTAGAACCTCGCGTTCTTCCTTATGCGATGTGCTTCCTTAGTTTCTTTGCCTAATAAGGTGTGGTTGCAGCCATGGTAGTATAGCCAGAAGCTCCCAACGACAATCTTCTATTGCAGTGGTAGGGTTGCCCAGACGTGGCCTTGTCCTAATTACGATGCATAAGGCTTTCAATATTTTGGATTCTAGTTCTTTGATATCCTCATCCATTAATATGCTTTTCTGCTTCAGTCGTACCCATTCTTCTTCAAGTTCATGAAGCTCGATGTTCCCTTGCTAAATGGCTTCTTGAATCTGCATATGTTTGTCCTCACGTAGCTTCATAATCTCTCTGTTCTGGTCTGTGCGTGCTATCACAATTATGGAGTGATTTTGTGAGGATTCTTTCCCAAAACTATGGTCTTGACTCTGCTTGTCATCATTGGAACCATTTCTACACTCCGGTTCCCACACGTTGCCCTATATTCCCATCGGACCACTGCCATGCATAGGTCCTAATCAATTCATCCTATCTGGTAAACTCTGTTCATGATTTGACATAGCTTTGTGAAGGCTCCGACATAAAATTTTTGTGGCATGCATCGCGTTCCCAGATTTTCTATCCCTAGTTTAGGAGGTGCTTGCACAACACACGTCCGCATGCATCGACACAAGTGGGTGCGCAAACTGCTGCATCATGGCTACCCAGCTCACATTCATTACTTGGGACTTCTAGGTCATAAGTACATCCATCGTCTACCTTCACACTAGTTCCCCATTCTCTTCTAATGTATATTCCCCCATCGTGCGGATATCAAGTGTAACGCCTGTTTTAACGCACCGCACAACTACTGTTTCAGTACTGCACTTTCAAATTTGTTTAAGAATTCACCCACTCTGGTTGCCCCTTCATATGTTGGGAGTTCCCTTGCTTCGGTCATCATGTGTTGTAGTGATCTAATCATCATGTTGCAATTCAGCGTTGTTACTTCATGCAACTGGTTCTGCCAGTGCTCTATTTCTTCATCTGAATCCGAAGTACAGGAACTATCATGCTCCCATGTGATTCTCCCATCCGCTGTTGGGTTCACCCGATCCTAGTCTTGCGCTGTTATCTAGTAAATGCAATCTAGTTCATCATCATTTTCATCATCACGTACAGGTTCAGTGTAGCCCGCTCCTTTGGTTGGATCCAATGGAACTACTACATGTAGAGACTTTTTCTTGAATATCATCTTCTGCTTCTTCAGGTTGATGACTCCATTCATATCAGTGGCCCAGTCTATTCCTAGCAATGCTGGGTAAGGCTTACTGTCATTAACAAACTCTATTACCTCAAAGTCCGTTTGCGTGCTCACACCTTCGATATCTACTGTTACTCCTTGCAACCTCCCCATGGGAAAGATCTTTTGTTGGTTCACCATCCATAATTGAATTAGGGACCACTGTAATGCGAACCTGCCCATGTGCTCCCATGTCTGTTTGGGTAATACATTTGCGTTTGAACCCATGTCCAGGATTACCTAATCCATTTCATATTCACCAATTTGTGCCGTCAATCTCATTTCCCTCCAAGTGCATAATGCATGCTTTCCCAGTTTCCAGACTACACCTGGTTCACCCGACCCTGCGCACCTAGTGATAAGCTCTTGTAGTCCTTTAACTACCTTATTGTTGCACAATAGCTTCATGCATGTCTCTAAAAAGGTAGTAATCATATAAGGATCCATTCCTACCTCTAGTTTATCATTACTGCCTAAAGTAGAAGCCTCCATGAAGCTCTTCTTAGCTTCCATAAATGTCTCCCTTGCCCGTTCCAAGTCAAACTTAGGTTTCTTTGTAGGAGCCTTGTGAACCCATGTATCTTCCTCAGGCTACTTCCCCTTATCTTCCCCTATAGTCACGCCGCTTCTGAGCACCATGTTCACATTGGGGTCTTCTTCGCGTGGTTCAGACTTCATCATTTGGATATTCTGGGTCGAAGTAGGCTGTAGTACCCCATTCTCGTGCATCTGTGTGAAAAGTGTAGGAAAATCTACCATTTCATGATCAAACTACTCATAGTATGAAAAATATATTTTCGTTGGGTTGGTAAAATCGTGAGCGTAGTGCCCTAGTCCTCCGCAATTGTAATAGATTAGTTGTCTACGGCCCCTTCCCAGCCCCATTCTTCCTCGTCCTCGGCCTCGCCCTTGAAATCCAATGCGTGCCATTCTCAATGTTGGGTCGAGGGCTCACGTTTCTATTTGCATTCGATAAGCTGGGGTCCAATCCATCATTAACTCATAGCTCCGAAATTTACGCTCAACGTGGCCCACTGATCTATAGAAATTACAAAACAAATGATATGGAGTCTATTTATACTTCTGTAATAGGTGACAATTGTCTGTTGTGTGCTTTCCTCCCACCTGGCAAATTGCACACCAGAGCGCAGGTGCTATACTTGGCTCTTCCCTCTAATCTCAATGGCATTGGTCCCCCTCCTGCTAAGTAGTTTGTGAATACTGGATAGTGATCCTTTTCATGGCCTTGGCCTTTACATTTTATGCAGCACACTTCTTCGTGCAGCTCTGGCTGGGGTGCCCTATCCTGCTTCAAATTCTTCTTTTCCAAGCATAGGTTCTGTAGTTGTGTGTGGATCTGTTGGACTCCCAATCTCGGATCCTATATCGGTGTTTCATGTAACCTTATCGTCATTTCTAGCACTTCGGCCTAGGTTGAAAGCTTCTGCTATTATAGCGCCATCCTCAGGTGTGGTGTCAAAGAAACCACAAACCATGCACGGTGCTGCACATTCGTTAGTGTCATATTAGCCTCAAGGATCATACTCTTCAACCTATTATGTAGAACCCAGGGGCTCTCACCTGGAAGCATCCCGATATCCTTAAATCCGATGAGCGACTGTGTCTCTAATTTCAGCCAGCTAATTTCTTTGTTCAACACATTCTGGATCTCCGCTATTCCTACATTTGGGTGATCATTCGAGTGCTTGATATACCATGTCAGTGCATGATCCTACAATGTTCTTACTAATGTGGCCTTCTTAATGTTGTCATCCATGACCCCTTGGGCTTCGCACACTGCTCTTACCGCAAACCAGAACTGGTCCAGATCCTCATTCCCTACTCCTTTGAATATGGGTAGCTTGATCGCGCTCGCCATGCTGAACTGTGGGTTTGGTGGAGGCGGGGTGGTTGAAGATGGAGGTGAAGTAGGTGAAGTGGGTGATGGCATAAGTGGAGGTGATAACTGCAGATTGCGTTGCCTTATCAAACTAACCGCACTTCTTGGGGAAACCCAAGCACGTTCTTCCTCACTCGCTTGTGGGGGTGAAATTAAAGGATTGTTTCCTAACCCTTTGATCCCCTTGTATATCTTTCCACTCCACGTTATTCTAATCATTAATGTATTTGCATAACCCACTTCTCACATAACAACATCTTAATCCAGGTATTTAGGGATTTGATGTACCTACCTTACAGTCCCTTGAGAAAACATCGTTCTACTTCACTATAGCTCATGGTTGTGTCTATCACAAACTCAGTGATAAACCCCCTATTATCTAGTCGAGTCAATGGTCCATGACCCACACGATCTTGTCTTTTGATGCCTCTAGTCTGCGTACTAACTCTAAAGTCCACATTATCAGTTGATTGAGCTTGTACATTCCCTAGTTGTTGGCTAACCTCACGATCCAATCATACAGCTCTGAAGAGAATTTTGTGAAGAAGATCTCGTGGATTTCCATATATACGTAGCAACCGAGTGACCTCTTCTCGAATATCTATGGAATCCTATTTTCCTGTGTTACAAACTCGTGAAGCTTTTGATCCAACCAATCTTCAATTTCCTTCTTCGTAGGGTTCCAGTGTTCCGAAATCAGACATCCCTTAGGCAGATCCCAGTCCCAACAATGAAACCATTTGTTGGCTTATTGGGGCCTGACCTAGGTTCAAAAGTGAGTTATCCAAACAAATCCCGAAACTACCGGTCCTTTTGACAACAGTCTATGGAGCGCGAACTGAGGTCTCACCTGAGGTAGTAGGGGAGGGTGCTGGAACTAGGTTTCCACACCCTAGGGATGTCTTGATGAGGTCTAGAAAGTGCGCAAACTGATCCAGTGTGATAGCACAGCTATCTAACCTTTGTGTAGCTTTGTAAAGAGCATAAAAGGGTTGTTATCTAAGATCTTTTACCCTTACTGTGTTATTATTATAGATCTGATTTAATTTTGTGGGCCCAGTAGTCTTATCAATCATTCAACATTCATAACAAGTGCGTGCAATTATAAACTATAAGGAAATGCCTACACATATAATAGAAGCATAAACATACAGATCTAGGAATAGATGCATAATAATTCAGAATCAAATTAGCTTTTATTAAACTTCTATTCCATTACAATCCCAACCCTGCCCTGTGCACTTAGTTGTAGTGGTCTGTGCACACAGCTGCAGACTCTACCAGTCCTTTGCACACACAATTGCAAAGCCTATTCTTACTACTACCAACCATGACTCAGACTTATAGACTCAGAGTGAATTTTGCATTCAAAAAACCATATCACTTCAAATAAGAACTAAAACCTACCTTCTACCCTTAGAGCCTTTCTCTATTTATACATTTCCATGGTTCGCAGACCATGGGTAGGCAGACACATTCTATTACAAGATTTTAGGGTGGACTACCCTAGAGTCTTGTGCTCTGCACCCGCATTTTGCGGGGTCTTTACATTAAATTGACCCAAAACTGGGCTTTAAGCCCCAAAAATCCACTATGGGGGATCTGCTACCCAACATGCGGTTGAAGGCATGGCCTTCAACTCCTACAGAGGTGAGGGAATAGCACACCAACGCCATTACATCAGGGATGGAGGAGATTAGCAATGCTATGAAGGACTGCACCAAACTTTTGGAAGAGTCGTTTGAGGTCTTCACCACTCTGCAAGAGGACCCAAACATACAACACTTAGAAATAGAGGTGCGTGAGTTGCAACAAAGATATGATGATATAAAAGGGACCTCACAAATAGTATCCCTTACACAAAGGTTCGGCGGATGCAAAAAGCAAAATCACTTAAGGAGAAGGTAGACATGGTGTGACATATGGAAGTAGTTTTGAAGTCACATGTACAACCTTGGATCAATGAGGGATTTGTCATTACAGCCTTGATTGAAGCCAAGCTTGTGAAGATGTAGGGAACGCAGGTGTAGATACAAGGAAGCAGTTTAGATACATCAGCCTCTGAATAGTGCATGTAGGAGATACATCAGGAAGATACTCAGTGCGCTGCTGATCTTGCAATAGTTCAGATAGAGTTAGAAGGTCTCCGCACTGACAGAGTGACTCGAGTGTGAGTCATGATGTTTGTGTTGGGGGCCTGTTGGACACGGGATCCCCCAGGGAAAGTTTTGGGGCTTAAAACCTAGATTGATTAAATCCGATGTAAAGACTTTGAGTTTTGTGGGTGCAGAGAGCGAGCTTGTAAATGAGTCGTAGGGTTGTCTACCCTCATCTTTGTAATGTAATATCAGCTTTAGAGATCTACCCATGGTTCGTAGACCATGGGATTGTATAAATAGAGCGAGGCCCTAAGTTGTAAATCAGTTAGAGAAGTGGAATCAATATATGGAGAATTAAGTCTTATCTATGTGTCAAGTCTTTGGGTCATAGAGTAGGAGAAGGCTTTGCACCTGAGTGTGTAGAGGCTTTGTAGTACACAACTGAGTGCGCGGACCCCTGAAGTTGAGTGCGCAGGGTGAGTCAAGTCTCTAACCGTTGGAGAAGTAATAAAAAGAAGTTTCCTATCATTTTTGTGTATCTTTTTCCTGTTTTGTGCATTGAATGTATTGTGTATAAATTGCATTTTTGTTGTTTATAATATGTGTGAACTTATATGATTATGTTTATTAAGTGAATATAAGATAAGGTATCAGTTTAAGCGAACATAACTAGTAGTTATAAGAAGATAAGTAAGGTCTGTGGTGTAACTTTGGGAAATAGTGAAGATCACTGCTTAAGCAGTGTGAAACCACTTCAGCCCCTCGTTAGGGATGCGCGAAGGTGATTATAACAGATCGCAAAGGCCTTGCAGGTCAGGATAGTGCACGAAGTGACCTGTGTGAAGGTTTTCACAATTGGACTAAACCGACCCATCAGACATCTCAAGGGTCCAGAAACTTGGTTCTAGCATCCCCCCTTACTGCTTCCCGTGAGACCTTAGTTTCCTCTCTGTGGGTTCGTGCCGAAAGGGCCAGTAGTGAAGGAATTTGTTTGGCTAATTAACTCCGAACCTGGGTTAGGCCTCGTCAAACCAACACTGAATCCTCCATTATTTCTTCCCAAGTGAATATAAGAATGATGTGTTTATCTCTCCCTCTTAACTTATGGAGAATATACCCATTCCTATGAAGGGATGTACCCAAGATGTCTCTCAACTAGGGACCTGCTTCTAATTTTCTTAATCAAAAACTTGCTTGGGATCCCTTTTAACTAGGGATATTCTTTCTGTAGAAGCTATTTTCTTTGTTGGAGCTCATTGGACCTTCAACTTCTTGTAGATATCATTCATTTAATGTCATTTATTTTCAATATTATTGTAACAACCCTAGTGTTATAGGTCCAAATCTCACCCTTGATATTTGTGATCCTACATTTATGGCCAAGGCAACACCTCCTTCCAGACTTGGTCCAAATACTTAAAAAACAGTGTATTACTCCTTGTACGTGACACTACCTTGAGCTAAATGCATGTGTACGTGTGTTAGTGTATACCCAACCCGTGTATATGTCTTAAAACACTTAAAAAAAAAAATCTCCTTAATTTCGGGTGGAGATCACGAGTTTTACCTGTTGATTACCTATTAGTTCCCATGGCCCAACTATTCCCAATGAATTTCCAACTAAAAAACTACTTTGGGAGAAGTATAAAAATGCTTCAATGGGAAGGCCTAAGGGAGGAGAGAAGAGAGAGAAAAGTACTCTGCTGGGATTATCCCTAATCAGGTTTGAAGATCCTTGTGCTTCCAACACTTACCCCACTACAGGAACCCTTGTTTCCCTGAGTTATGATGTCATTTCAATTTCACTAGTTGATATATCTTTGTGTGAGTCGTGGAAGGATCCTTTTGAAGACTTGGGATTGAACGGATCTGGAGGACGATTCCGCTTGGAGCCAGCAAGAGGAAGATTCAGGTGATATCATTCCTTGATTTATTTTAGTTATTTGCAATAAAGAAACATTTTTCTTGTTCCTGAAATCAATCTTCTTTAGCATATGATGTTATTATTATGGTTTACACATGAATAATTGTTTTAATTTTATAACTAACCATCTTTCAATATGTTATGAAGTTGATTTCTATATGATACTTGGTCCATATATTGCTATGTTTCTTTGAATTGGAAACTCCGCTAGGGACAATAGTATTGGTTTTCCTAGTTTGGGTTATTTTAAGCCAATCAGGGCTTAGCCATTGGTGTTCTTGTTGTAACTAGTTTGTCTGTTGCTGTAGGAACTTAAAATTTAAGTCCGAGTAGTTTCTTCAGACCTCTTTTTTTCTTTTTCTTGTGAACTATTATATATGCAATTTTGTCAAGTTATAGTAGCGTATGTACGCAAGTTTCCCCATATGAACCCGTGTATACACATGTTTCTTTCTGTTGAATCACGTATACACGCGTTGTGTATTGAAACAGTCATGTATACCCTAATTTTCCAAGATTTTGTCAAGTCTTTCTGTTTCAGAAGATTTGTTTGCTGGTTTGAGTATTTCCTAAGTAGTCAATTTTTGTTGTCAGTATTTGGCTTTGTAGCGAGTTTTTGGTTTTGAATTCTCTCCTGTAGTGGAAAGTTTTGGTCTTGCTTTTGTTTTGTCGCAAGTGTCATCATTTGTTTTTGAGCACACAGGATTTCTTTCTGAGAATCTTGGTTGTTCTAGTCTTCCAGAGCAAAAATATTGGTTTCAATCTTTGTGACAAACTTTATCTTGGTGGTCTTCTTGCTTTGTGTCAAAACTGCATCTTGTGGCCATTTTCTTTTCTCATTTTTTGAAAGTTGTTGAGTGACGATTTTGAAAGTTGTCTTTCTTGGTCTTTTGATCATTATCACCAAGCTCTTTTTGCTGCTTTTTGGTTGTTAAGAGCATCTTGAAACACCTATTTTGTTGAGTTTTCGCCCATTTTGAGTTGATAACTTGCAAAGTGTTTTTGAGTGCCTATTTTTCGATCTCAAAGTTTTCAATAGTATTTGGAGCAATTTTTAAAAAGTTGGTTTTTGTTTTTCCTTTTGAAGAAACCTTCTTAAAAACTTGGTTTTTGCTTTCTTTTGTCTTGTTTTGATTTGGTTTCTTTTTGTGAGTGAAAGTGCATTTTGTTTGTCTTGAGATTTTCTTTTAGTGTTTGGACGAAAATGAGCATTAGGAACTTATATTATATCTAAACATCTTAAGTGGCTAATTAGAAGCAATAAACAATTTACTTTCATTATTTTCTTTAGAGTAATCTTAATTTTTTTGCATCAGCATATACTCATTGCATTAGGATAGTTTGTGCATCTTTTAGGGCATCCAATAGTTTTTGTGAGTGTGAAGCTTGTTGAAAGAAAAGAAAAGAGAAATTTATTGCTTTCTTAGAAGTTCCTTAGAAGCTAGTAGAAATTTCTTTCATCGAAGAACAAAACAATTGCAATTGCATATAGTTTGGTTTTTATTAATTTCTTTTGCATTGAAGAACACCACAAGTTTCACTTCTGTTTATCCCTTGACTTAAGAACAACCCATTTAAAAACAAGTGCTAACTAAAATATACTAGAACTTTTTTATATTGTCAATTTAGACACACCAACAAGTTTTAGGCTATTCAGGGCCTTGGATTAGGCAAGTGGAGAGAAAACTCTCCAAGGCCACTTTAAACTATCAAACATAGAAGTATGAATAATGAGTGCAAATCTAATAGCGTTAAGGAGACTAGGAAAGATCTAGATCTGGGATTTAAACACAAGGGTTTTTGAAGATAAGGAAGAGAGATACCCCCTCTCCTACTTGTCGGATCTTACCTCAAGACTGTTCCACCTGGCTTTTGACATGAGTTGGTAACCTTAGTTGCTTATCATATGGATCTATACATGTGGTTGTGGAGGGGAATCCCGTGGCACCTGAGGTCAATGTTGTATCGCTCTCAGCAGTACTTCTCGAGGGCACCCTTGCGAAGCTTGGGGGCTTGCACCCAAACAGGTAGCATAAATTCCTCTGATACCTTCGTTGGTAGGCCTGGGCCATCATTATCCCAGACTATCTTTGGAAGGCCCCTACTTCACTTTCTTGTATTTTGGTGTTTGGTCCTCATCAACCAGAGCATAAATACTTGAAAGTTGTTTGATTGGTAGATATCTTTTAGGGACTTTTTTAGTGTGTTCTCTGTGCTCTTAGTTGGCCTAACTTTCAATTTTTCTTGAGTCTTTAATTAGATCTTAATAAAAAATTCAAAGTGGCTGACCGATCGCTTAGACGGTCTTGAAGACTTCGTGGTCTTTCACCACTAAGTTTAGAGCCTTCTCCTAAAATGTGCAGAGGCACTACTGCCAGTGGTTTTCACCTAGTGCCAGCTGATACATCGGGGATTAATCCTCTGTTTAGGGGCATTCGTGTACAAGATAGGCCTGGTACTACCACAGAGCTAGAGAGGAACACTCCAGTTCTTTCTCGAGTCCTCTTCCAGTCAAAAGATAATATTGAGGTAGAAGAACTCTCAGAGCCTTTAGCAGCTTTGGATTCTCCTTTTCCTTTTGATTATCCAGATGTAATATTATACATCGAGACTCCGACACATAGACCTTCAAATTTAGGTCACATCACACACATCCCTTTGATGACCACTATTGGGAGCATGGCATCCACGGGAAGTGCTACAAGCACACAGACTCCTATATCAGTACAAGGGGGAGGAACCATTTCCATCCATTCTACATCTTTATTTGGGTCTACTACTAGCACATCTTTTTTTGGGTTTACTTCCATTCTGTCGATGAGTGGAAGTTCCCAAGTGCATGCATCTAGTTCTAGATTCTTCCTATTTGACACCCATTCACAGGGTATTCTGTCAGTTCCGTTTAGTGCCTCCACATCCATGATGAGTGGATCAACTTAATTTCAGGGTTTTCCTTTTGGAAGTGGTCATATACCACATTCCAACCCGACGATAGGATCTATGCCTTTTTCTTCTATAGTTCAAGGTAGTAATCCCTTTCAAGTTTGGACTAATCCTGTAGTTAGTCGCATAGGAACTAGGAATCTATTTTTTGGCCAACAAGGGAATACATCGTACTCCACAGTTAGTTTGTTTTGAAGTATTCCTCCCTTAGCTACTGCTTGGAATCCTTATCAAGGGTTATCGATTCATTATAATGCTTTAGAAGGGAACTTCGTTGGTTTTGGAGGTGTTTTGACTGGAGTTGGTTAAACTCTGAGTTTTGTTGGACCACAAGGGTCACCTTTTGGTTCAGCGGTTTTTGCTAGTTACTTCTGGCAGCCTGGTACCTTTCAAAATCTAGGCCAATCTTTTTAGAACTTTGGGAACTCTACCCAATCTGGGTGGAATACCCAAGGTCCTCTTAGGCTTCCTTTTCTGGAAACACTGAATTTGTTAGATCTCACAAAATTGAAAAATGATCTAATCAGATACAATCTAGCCTAGCCTCTGCTCCCAACCAAACTCCCATCGAATATTCAAAAATTCAAGGATGAGGGTGGTGAAGACCTGGGCGACCATGTAACCACATTCCATTTGTGGTGCTCATCAAACTCCCTCATCGATGACTTGATTACGTTGAGACTTTTTCAAAGCACCTTAACTGGCAATGCAGCTAACTGGTATATAGAGTTGTCAGGGGGCAACTTTACATCTTTCATTGGTTTGGCTAACATTTTTCTAAACCATTTCCAGTTGCTTGTCTATTATGATGCCGGAGCTGAAATTTTGGCCAATTTTCGTCAAGATACGACAACTCACATCTCTAATAATATTCAAGAATGGAGATGAAGAAAGAGGCTCATTAAAGTGGAAATTCCTCCTGAATATCATCTCGAATGGTTCTTGAAATCGTTACAACCTGAGATTTCCAAGGATGTCTCTCTATCCAGAGTCTATTTTGAAGAGAAAGCTATTTTTTGGGCCCAACAGTTAGAATTTATTTACTCTCAGTCTGGGATTCTTTAGAAAATCTTGCCTGATGCTCCTAGGACTAAGGTTGATATAACCAAATTGAAGCCAGGTCCTCATGCAGATGGTATCGTTGGATCGATAGAAACCAATGTGGTGAACTTGTTGAGCCAATTGTAACAGTTGTCTTTACAAACTTCTCCTACCAATTAGGTCACATCGTCTAACCCTTCGCCTTCCCAACCCTCTTCCATTAACGTCGTCCAATCTTCTAACCCTAAGGAAAATCAAAATTCCAATGGGAAGAAGAAATGACAAGGTAAGAAGAAGAGTTAACATGGGAAAGTTGACACAAACAAACCCGGTAATAGTGATGGTTAGGGTGGAAAGCAGTCCAAAAAGAAAGTTAAGTTTTCATGCAAGTTAGGTAATGGAGACCATTTGACTCATCTCTGCCCCAAAATTCAAGATGCTCAGTGCTTGTCAGTGCAACAAGGGTCTTCTAGCTCTCAAGCTGTGTTAACCAACCCTTTTCCCCAAGGGCAGCAATTGCTTGTTGGCGCAAATTCAAATCGTAGTACCTCGGTAGGGGGCAACCAATAAGGAAATAAATCATCAAATGTTTTCATGATGGGTTCTCATGTTAATGTGGCCACTCGGTCATGTGATTATGGTGAAACTGAAACATCCAAGGGAAAATCTGCTCCTAGAACTATCGACCCACTTCATATTGAGTGACCCTCTGATGAGAATATACCTTGGATACCGAAAGGTTCTGCTAAACACGCGACTATCAACCCTAATGCTAGGGCTGCCCAGAATTACTCCATTGGTGAGGATCTGGCCTAGAGTCCATGTGTAATGTCCACTTTAGAGGTCCTCCAGTCATGTCCAGCTCAACGAAGTGCTTTTCTTTCGGCGATAGGGGCAGTTGATCCAAATAACTCCTTAGTGCTCACTTTCGACATGCTTAATGTCAAAAAGCGACATCCTCATCATATGGCTTTTCAAATCAAGCTACTTATTGAAAATCTAATATTTTTCAAATAGTTGTAGATGAGGGGGCTTCCACATCTGTAATGTCTATATCATGCTGGAAGGCCATTGGATCTACTTCGGTTATTCCTTCACCTACCATCCTGATAACATTTGATGGGCATTCTCATGGGTCACATGGGATTATCCCAACCTTTCCTATATGTGTTGGAGGAAAGGTCGTTAATATCGAAGTAGAAGTCATTGATGCTAACCTAGATTACAATCTCCTCTTAGGAAGGAACTGGATCTACGAAATGGATGTCATTGTCTTGATTCTGTTTCGTGTCATTTGCTTTCCTTATGAGAGGAAAATTGTTAAGGCTGATCAATTGGATTATTCTCTAGTTGATCCTCGAGCGACTTTGGATTATACTATTCCCTTAGTGGATAACCCCCATCCGCCTATTGAGAATCTAGGATTTGGGATGTATTCTTCATTGATGGGTACATTTGATTTTCCCTCTCCTATTGCTAAAATCAATGTCATTTCATCATCCAAGGAGTCTCCATGGGAAGAGTTCCTCCAAACTCATTATTTTTTAGACCCTTGGATCTTGCCTTCACCTATGACCACATTAGATGAAGGACAAGTGGGTGGAATGGCATTTCTAATGTCTGTAGCAGAGCTTAGATATTAGTTTATCATCCTCGACCCTTGATTCTACCTCTGCTATGGGCTTCTTAGATATAGTTTTACCATCAAAAGAAGCAATATTAGAAGCAATGACTGGTGTAGATCGACCTTGGGGAGACTTACACCATCGTTCATATTTTCTTCCCCCATTGCAAGAGGTCAAGTCCAGGTTTTCCAATCTGCTTACTAGCGATGTTTGTATAGTATCAAATCCTTTGGCTCCAACACACATTTGTGCTGAAGGTAACATGCCAGTCATTTCAAAAACCGTACCAGTAAACATCTCTAGGAACCCTAACGTGATAGAAAATGTCTTCATCAGAGTCGAGTGTTCCCCTGAAGAGATTCAAATTTACACTGACCTCTTCAAAGAGTTTCGAGATGTATTTTCTTGGTCTTATGAAGAAGTGCCTGGTATTGACCCATCCATTGTTCAGCATGAGATTAAGACGTATGAAAACACTAAGCCAATTCGTCAAAAGCTTCAGCTAGTTAATCCAAGGAAAGCAAAAACTATTAAAGTTGAAGTAGAGAAGCTGCTCAAGGCAGGTTTTATATACCCCATTCCTCTTATGGATTGGGTTTCTAATCCAGTTCCAGTTGATAAAAAGCAAGGAACAATTCGTGTATGCATTGACTTTAGATATTTGAACAAAGCTTGTCTGAAAGATAATTACCCCACATTGTTTATTGATCAGATAGTTGATGAATATGTGGGTAATGAGATTTTTTCCTTCATGGAAGGATTCTCTAGTTATAATCAAATATCTATCTGTCCAAAGATTAGCACAAGACAACTTTCATATGTCCCTGGGGTACCTTTGCATAGAAAAATATGCCTTTCAGTCTTAAAAATGCTGGAGCGACCTTTCAGTGGGCCATGTCATACGTTTTCCACGACATCAAGCATGTCATCGAAGCATACTTAGATGATTTAGCTGCTTGTTCTTGAAATAGAATCGATCATCCTGGTCACCTTCGATTGGTTTTTGAATGATGTCGTTTTTACAAGATCCGGTTGAATCCAAATAAATGAGTTTTCACAGTTACATCAAGTCGGTTGTTAGGGTTCATTGTGTCAACTGAAGGGATTCATGTTGATCCTTTCAAGGTAGAGGCAATAATTCAACTGCCTCCCCCATCCTTTATTCGACAACTTCAAAGTCTTTATGGGAAGGCTAATTTCTTAAGAAGGTTTATAGTAAATTATGCTGAGATCACTAAAGGGTTTATGCATTTGCTATGGAAAGGAGTTCCATTTGTATGGGATGACTTTGTGCAACAGTCATTTGATGCCTTGAAAAAGGCATTAGTCTCTGCCCTGCTTTTGAGTCCACCAAATTATGGTAGGGATTTCCTTTTATATCTTGCGTTGCAGAACCAACCATAGGTATGGTTCTCATTCAGGAAGACAATGCTCTAATAGAGCATGTGATTTATTACTTGAGCCGAGGCTTGATAGGTCTTGAACTTCGGTATTCTCCTGTTGAGAAGTTGGCCTTGGCAGCTATCCATGCTGTCCAGCGGCTCCGCCATTATATCTTGCTAAGAAAAATTTTTTTCTTAGCGGTGGTCAATTTGTTTCAATTTGTCCTTAGTAGGAAAGTGACTGGGGGAAAATACAATCGATGGATTGTAATTTTACAAGAATTTGATCTCAAGTTCTTGTCTTCCAAGTCTAAGAAAGCTTTGGTTTTCACGGAGTTAATTTCCAAGCTACCTTGTGGAGAGGATACTGTTTATGAGGAAAGTTTTCCTGACGAACATCTATTCCTCATCTCTTCACAAGACCCGTGGTATTGAGATATCATTGTCTATCTTTAGACTTCGAAGGATGAACGTAAAAAATTACGTCACCTAGCTAAGAACTATGTCATCATTAGTGATATGTTATATTGCCGAGGGGTTGATTCGATCCTTAGCCATTGTTTAGCCTTAGAGGAAGTAGATTATGTGCTCAATGATTGCCACAATGGAGCTTATGGTGGTCATCTTTTAGGGCTTTCTACAGCCTAGCATATCTTACGTGTCGACTACTTTTAGCCTTTGCTCTTCAAAGATTGTGTTGAAGCAGTCAAAAGTTGCCACCCCTATCAAGTTTATACTCGGAAGATGTGCACACATCCAGATCCTCTTTTTCCTATTGTCACTATCAGTCATTTTACTGAGTGGGGTATTGATTTTACAACTTGTAATATGCCTTCAGTAGCGAATCACAAGTACATTATCGTGGCCGTAGAATACTTCACAAAGTGGGCTGAGGCCATGCCCACTTATAAAAATGATAGTGAAACTACAACATTGTTCCTTTTCAATCAGATTATCTCAAGGTTCAATATCCTGAGAGAGATTGTCACTAACCGTGGCAGTCATTTCCAGAACCAACTAATGTTTGAATTGGCTCTTAAATTGGGTTTCCAGTAAAAGCATTCATCTCCATATTATCCTCAGGCCAATGGATAGGTCGAGGTTGTGAAAAAAACCCTTAAGACGATCCTGCAAAGGATGATTGACAAAAATCGGTCCAATTGGAATCTTATGTTGTATCTGGCTCTTTGGGCATACCGAACGTCGGTAAAGACTGCCACAGGTTTTACACCATTTCAATTAGTTTACGGGCTAGAATTTATCTTTCTTGTTGGATGCAAAATTCCATCTCTTAAGCTAGATGTTGAGCTCCTTCTAGAGACTTCTAGTCTTGAAGAGCACCTCCTTCATTTGAAACATCTTGATGAGCAGTGTCGATATGCTGCCACAATCAATGAGGCTCATAAGAAAGGGGTTAAAACTTAGTATGATAAAGCTGTCCGTCCTCGAGTCTTTTGTAAAGGTGACCTTGTCTTGGTCTATGACCAAGATAAAGACACCTTGGGGCAGGTAAGTTCAAGCCTATGTGGTACGGTCCCATTATAATTAAAATAATTTTAGAAAAAGGGGCATATGAGTTAGTCGATTTTGAAGGGAACAAGCTGGTAGAGCCCCGAAATGGGCTCTACCTCAAGAAGTACTTTGCTTAAGTAGTAGCTGGGAAACGACTTCTTTGTATATTTTGTATTTTTGTACATATCTCATAGGAAGTTTTTGATATCAACACTTTTTGATCTACTGTGGCAGGCGTTGATGGATGAATTGGTCTATTTTGGATTTGCCGATGGTGCTAGTTGGTACACTGGGAACCTCGCTTCTATAGCTTGGGTGATCTACTATCCAACTAGTCAGTTGATGGTGTCAAGGGAAGTATGCATTGGCCCTGCATCAAATAATATGGCTGAGTATACTACCGTTATTAATCTGATATTTGAAGCTATTTCTTATGGAATTGATTCGTTGGTAGTCTATCTTGATTCACAACTGATAGTTCCATAATTGAATAACATTTATCGGGTAAGGGATCCATATTTATATCACCAATATTTAAGAGTGAGGTTGTTGCAAAGATCATTTACTTACATTACTTATTTGCACATTCCAAGATCTCATAATTGGTTAGCAGATTCTATTGCTAATCAAGCTTTAGATTGGCACATCATTCATTCATCACAATAAAATCAAGCATCAAAAAGTCGAAAATCTATATATATATATATATATCATAAAACATCCCGAATGTACATAAGTGTGTCCAAAATAATATACAAAAATTGGGACTCAAATGCCCATAATCATGTCCAAACTATCTATGACCTGGCTTAGGATGAGTGACCACATATGTGACTACAACATTAGTTACACGCCTAAGTGTCCAAACCCAGTCCCATGGAATTCCAACCACGCGACACTGTATGTCTATAGGGAGATCCTCTACCGCTACCATTAGTACTCGGTGAGTTAATCTCACCAAGTTCTGTTGAACTGTGTATAGGAGCCGCTCTGAATCGACAGCCACCTCTTCTGCACCTCGGCTATGATGTCCATGTTGTGGGAAACCATCTGGTTGTACTGTTCCAATATATGGAATATGATCATTACATTAGTCATCTGAATCTAATCAAAAATATTTTTTCAAGTTCATTTTCATATTTGAAAAATCATAAAAATCATAAAAATCATAAAATCAAAAACATTTATTACCTATATCGCCCCATGCCATGGCTAGTGGTAATGCTAGATCAGGATCTTCCTGGAAGTCCAAACCGGCATAGGGGTAATCATCTAACGCAATGATTTGCTACTCCCACCAGGAGAAGAAATCATCATCAAAATTTGTCTGCGGTATGTCCCCACCTCCTAGTCGTTTCATGAAATCAGTCCACCTGCCCATCCGTGGATCTTGTGGGTTACTGATTGAAACTGGTACTCTAGGGTGTAGTGCTGGGACCCTCTCAAAAAAGAAGGATCACAGAATGGTCCCATACCCAAAGTTTTTGGTCTGGCCCTTTTTGATAGATGATAGCTAGATCTTCAAGTTGGTGAGAAGAGGAATACACCAATCAAATACTGTGATGAGATAGTCTACCACCAAGCTCATGGAAATCCATGAAGCCTGGTGTAAGGAAGTTGATCCATTCACTCTGGCTATAGTGAACAGGATGATCCTCAATGACAAAATCTCTACGTGCTCGATTGGAATTTGGATTCCAATATTTTCTAGATGGCTCTGGAAGTATATATGCACATAGTCCTCGATAGAAAGGCTACCTTGTCATCGGCCCATAGAATGTACTACCTGTACCCTCTGGGAAAGGCCTGTGATAAAACAGATATCCTCAATCTCTATCCTCAGTGGCATTTGATCAATCATGAATGGGTCATCCTCGACACTCCAGTAGTGAATGAGCATTTCGAGCAAGCGAGTATTTGCCTTCATATTTGGCATTTTGAAAAAATTCAGCAAACTGCATCCTCTTAAGGCATCCAAGGCCTATTGATCATTCATAACCTCATCATCAACAGTGGCATGCTCCCTTTCCCTCCAGGTGATTGGCATCTTGAGAAAAAAATAAGTTTGGACAATTAGTTTTTTGTTTTGAAATTTAAATGGCATATACACAGGTCTGTTTTATATGCAGTCGCATCTAGGGCCTGGGTATACACAGGTTGCATATAGCCAACCCACGCATACACTGCGACAAAATTTTTGACATAAGTTCAACAGTGAAACTTTAATTAAAATTCTTAAAACCGATCACAAATTGATGCAAGACAAGTTTGGGGGGTTACCTGATGATTTTGGGAAGATTTGAATAGTCAGATTCAACAAAAGGCAAAGCTTGCTTCTTTTTCTCCACTCCTTATGCTCTCAACTCAAACGGTAAAAATAGCGAGTCAAAAAACTATTTTATAAGATTTGAAAATGTCAAATTTTTTCAATACTTTATTTTGTTTTGTCTCATGTAACTTTTAAATTGTGAGCTTGGAATGTCGAGAATGGATTGTTTTTCAGGACATTTTGGATGCTTTTTCGACAGTTTTGAGTTGGTTCCATGATTGCTGACTTGTCATGTAGGTATCATTTTCTCACTAGCATATAGGTTAGGGAAGCCATCGTTCCATTGCATTTTGAATACTAGCCTCTATTTGTTGATACACTTGCCATAGGGTTGATCCCATCATGTTATCGTTTGTAAACCATCTTCACTTGCCGATTTTTTAAAATCATGGCATGATGGTAGAGCCATCCTTTTCATGGGCATCGTAGTTAGCACCTCACTGACATTTTTTGCCCATGATACTTCGCTTTCAGTAGGCTCGGGAGTCCTTTGTATTCTCGCGATGACTTATGCGATGAAGACTCATTCCTCTTTGCTTCTTTGCTTCGTTCTGGCCTTATACCCTAGACGCTCCTTCATGTTGAGTTGTACTACTACATTGCATTTTGACCATTTTCACCTTTGGCCTTGAGCTGACTTCACTTGGACTCGTGTTTAAGCCACTTTTTGACCATGTCATCTGCAAAATCAAACTTTCAATCCCTTAGCTTCTGCAACCCGACACCCTATGATGTTGGAAATAATACTGAGAGGGGGGGTGAATCAGTATTATCACATTAATAAAACTTTTTCATTTCCATATTCAGATTCATATATGCTACTTCCACAACTTCTTATGATTCAGTTAGTT
>APFE030206541.1:11460-74648 GCA_000404065.3 Pinus taeda | reverse complement strand
ATGACCTTTAGTGTATTTGCTATCACAACTGTAAGAAATCCCCTTTGCTCTTTTTTCTTCTAATTGTTGTGGTGTCAATCTTATAGGTTGTGGAAGACTAGCAGCAACAAAACTTCCATCTTTATAGTTGTGAGTGGTATGCTTCCTAGTTGCCATAATTTTGCTTTCCACTTTACTTGCTAACCTGAATGCCTCTCTAATGAATCAGGATCCCAAAGGCGAACATCATGTTGGATATTATCCTTTAAAGACCCTATGAACACATCAATCCTATGCTCCTCTGGATATCTTTTACCCTTATGTTCAATTTTTGGAACTCCTCAATGTGCTCCATTATTGAACCCTTTTGTTTGAGACATTGGCTAAAAAAAGTGTTGCTTTTTTATCCTCATAATGTGCCATCAATTCTTCCGTAAAAATTTCCCAAGTGATAAATTGTTTACGAGAGCAAAGCCATTGATACCATACAAACTGATTTGGTTCCAAATATAAATTTTCCATATGTACCTTTTGTGTGTTTTGCACATTATTGAGATCAAAAAATTGCTCCATCTGTAATATCCATGTGGAAGAATCCTTGCCATCAAACTTCCTCATATCGATTTTTGGAATATGGCGAGTCTTCGATCCAACATTAGAGTCTATGTAATCATGATTAACATTTCTTTTGTTCTCATCATGAGTTTCCTTTAGTACCCTTTCACCCTTAGTGCCCATTTCTTGTAGCATCTTATTCATATTTATCTTCAATTCGTCCATGTCTGTCTTCAAATCATCCATCTTAGCTTCCACGTCAATCATCTTAGCTTCTACGCCTTTCTTTAAACAATCCATCTTAGCTTCTAAAACTTTCTTTAAACCATCCATCTTAGCTTCTACATCTTTCTTTAAACCACCCATCTTAGATTATGTTCCTTTTTGTGTAAGGGACAACTGTTGCACTTGGTCTTGTAATTTTGATATATCATGTTGCATTTCTTCCTCTTCTTCATGAGTCATGCTAGAGCTTTCAGGTTCCTTAGTAGGTGTTTTCATTTCCTTTCCTCAGGGCATTAGTTAATGATAATAATGCTCTACTATGCCCACTGAATTCCTTCAAAATAAATTTTCAAACCAAGCTTAAGCAAAAATTTAAGAAAATCTACACACCTTTTTTCACTTTGTAGGAGCTCGATATTGCCTCTGATGTATCTCTGTACTTTCCAATCATCTAGTTATGCATTTACGACATGTAGTAGCCCTCTGTGTCCTCTTTCCAATGCCACAAATCTGACCCAAATTGGATTCTCCAAGGAAGAGTTATGCGAAATCTCCCACATTGACTTGATTATAGACTAGTTCAGTAGAGCGAACTTGTACAACGTGCCACGAGTCACTGTTTCAAATTTTGGATCTGAAAAACACATACAGGAAACTACAATCCGTCCTCTTTCTGTACCTTCTTACGAAATTTCAATCAGATCCCCAGAGAGAAAGTTATGACGATTTTCCCCAGGTCACCTGTTTGGAATGTAATTCAGGAGTCTGCAAAAAGACCAACTTCCTCAAATCATATCTCCGCAAATATAGTGCTAAAAGCTCTGAAAATTGGACCCAAGATTCAGAGCGATTTCTTCTCAAATGGGTTTTGTTTTCGACTTCTAAAACATCATAGAAACAAAGTTATAGTGAACATTCCACAATGACCTGTTTGTAGCAGCAAAACCCTAGAATCCAAATCTCTGATACCAAATGTTATGAAACCAGCTCAAGAAAAGATAGAAAAGATAGATCAACTCCTTAGAATTCAGCCTATTCGAGGGGGCAAGCTCCTTTACATTACATAAATGAACAATTCTTGGATGATTCAAATGAAAAGACCTCCTCTCTATATATAGGAGTCTAAGGGGCCATAACATAATCAAAGCCTACATAACAATAATAATGCAAGGGCACAATAATAATAATAGTGGGCTTCTATGGGGCACAATAGTAACAATATGGGCACTACATGGGTACATCAATATAATAAGTGGGTTGTATTAATAACAATAGGGGGTTACTCTAGTAGTATAGGGGCCTAACAAACTCTACTCCTCATTGAAATTGTTGGAAAGAGGAAGTTGATGTTAGTAACTCACCATTCACTCACTCTTTTGGGTCGTGTTCACCGTATCGTGCTACACTATGTAAAGTCGTTTGGGAATATTTTCCCAATGGTTTATTATTTTATGTTAGCTAATATAAACTTACAAAGAGTCTTCACTTGCAAACAATTTCAATTTGACACAACTTGAAGGTGGAATACAACGAAGTGATGTTTTGCATCAAATAAGTTACATCTATATTTTTTCAATTATATTGTAAATAATGCATTGATTGTAAGCACATAAAGTTTCCTTGTAAAAATTTAAAGAAACAGGGATTATTGTTGCAACATTTTTTCTTATCCGTTTTCAGCCTAAACTCAAAGTTTTGTTGAACATGTATTCTCTCATCTCCATTGTCAATATAGTGTAGCAACTAGAAATGAGAACTATAGATAATGGTCTAGAAAGATTAGGAATACCTTAATTTTTAATTATTTATGGAAATATGTATGAAGGAGAGGATGACAATGCACCCACCAAGTCCAAATAAAATAAGGATCTATCCCTTTGGGACAATAAGGACATCAAAGCCTATGCATTTGTTGTTACTTCTATAATTTAAGACGTGAGACAGCATATAGTTTTGGTTACAAGTTCCTATGGTGCATTGAAAAAGATGAAATATCTATATGACTCACACTCAGAATTGGAGGTTTTATAGTTGATGGTCAAATTCTTCAAACTTGAGTTGAATGACAACAAGGGTCTTTTCCATATCATATAAAATGAGAGCCATCATGAATGATGTAGATGCCACTAGAGTTAAGATGGATATTAATATCACAGCCTTTTTAAAGGCCCTCTATCCTACATACTCTAGTTATCTTGAATCCCTGTAAGCTAGTGAAAAACTCAAATCCATTACTTTTGACACCCTGGTAGAAAAGTTTCCAGACTCAGAGAAATAATTCAAAAAGAGGAAGTCAAAAAAGCAATCCCCTAAAGAAGCAGTGTGCCTTGCTATAAAAGGGAAGAATGAATCTCAGTATTTTTCTAAAATAAATGGAAACAAAAGAGGATGTGGAAGAAATAATTTCATAGGAAAGGGGGGTAAAAATCATTAAGGATAAATACTTAATACTCATTTAATTTTTTGCAACATAAATGGAAAACATATATAAACATGTAGAATCCCCTAGGAAAGAATAAAATGCATTCTAAACTAGATTGAAGATAAAGGTAAAACATCAAATTCACCTAAAGGTAAAGCACTTGAATTTGTTTGTTATATTATTTCCCATTGCAATATGGAGTAACTAAAGATATATTTCACATTTCATTTTATTCTTTGATAGACGTGTGGCTACTTGATATAGGTGCAACCTGCCATATCACATTTCATAAAGACTTCTTTCAATATCTCATTGACAATGTAGTTGAAGTAGTGTATTTTGCAAACAAGTCAAGTCTCAAACGTTTAGAACTTGGCACCATCAGGCTTAAACTACATGGACTTCTTGATTTTATTTTGCATGATTTACTCTACCTTCCATAGCTATGGAGAAATACATTTTCCTTTTTTCACATTTCACATATTTTATGGAAAAGTAGAGATAAGGAAAGCATCTTACAAAGTAGTTTTCATGACTGAATTAGAGGAGAAAGACCACTAAAGTTACATACCTCTCTTAAGACAATGAAGCTACATCTCCATCCAATATTCTATGGAATTCAAGATTTGTACATCTTAATTATGATAATATTTTTTTGCTGAAAAAATGGTGTTTATGATTGTCAATTCTTCCTAGGAAATTGAAGCAATGTGATGCTTGTATTTGAGGAAAACATAATAAACAACCATTCCATGATTCTACTTCCAAAGCACGTAGAAAACTTGCACTAATTCATTATGATTTGTGTGGCCTTATGTGTGTTCCTTCTGCAAATGGAAATAGATATATGATGACATTTATTATACATTACACCAAGAAGTGTTGGGCATATTTGTTGAAAAGAAAATCACAAGCTTTTCAAATTTTCAAAAACATTCACGTACGGATTGAAAATGATGCATGATAACATATTGGCTCCCTTTGTATTTATAATGGAAAAGAATATACTTCTATTGAATTTGAAAATTATCCTCCCCAACATGTTATCCAACATCAAACAATTGTTTCCTACAATCCTCAACAAAATAGTGTAGCTCAAAGAATGAACAAGACCGCTTTGAATATGGTTCACTCAATAATGTTTTTCAAAAATATAAAGTTGGTGTTTTGGGATGATGCAATTCTCAGGTGTAGTATATATGAAAAATAGGTGTCCATATCATGCTCTCACAATAAGACTCCCTATGAAATGTGGTATGGTTACATTCCTTTGTTAAGGCATATCAGGGTCTTTGGTTCCCAACTATGCCTTTATTACTAACAAAGAGAAAAGCTTACTATGAGTAAAAAATACATCTTCTTAGTGTATTCAAATACCACTAGGAATATCATCTTTATGATGAGGTGAATAAGAAGTTTTTTTCCTGGGGATGTCATTTTTGTTCAATCTTCCAAGATTGAAAACATTATTGAGCGATAACTTGAATGCTTGGATAGATTCAATAATGTAAAAAAATTATGATGAATTTTATAATGAGATTCCACATCTTTAAGGTTGGGTCCCTATATTGGATCAATTTATGGAATCTCCTTCTAAAGCATTACCTCTCCCTCATGAAGTTCCATGTACTTATTTATATCATGAAGACCTTTTGAATGATGTGATTGGAAGGTTTGGAAGGAAAATCTTTGATGTATCCCCATCTTAATCAGTGGAGAAAGATGGACCATCTCATAAAGGTCCCAAAAAATAGCTCACCAAAACACTTGAAATTGTTTATCTTGATGAAGTTGGAAAGATAGGCACTAGAGGTTCCACCAGACAAGATGGAGGTGATGTAAATGATTCTAATTTAGTTGAAGTAGATTACTTAGATGTTTCATATGATTATGAATTGAATTTATTTACTAAAATTTAACCAAATTCCTTTAAATAAGTTCATTCTCATATTGAATGGAAGAAGAAATTCAGAGGGAGTTTCATGTTATACATAAAGAATGGAACATGGAAGTTAGTGGACCCTCCATTAGAATCCAAACCAATTGGTTGCAAGTGGTCTAGAAGAGCTATTACAAATAAAATGGCTCACTTGACAAATAGAAAGCAAGGATAACTGAAAATATATTTTCATATAAAGAAGAGTTGATTATGAAGATACTTTTTCCCCGATAGAAAAAATGGGCCGCCATCTAATCTGTCTTTGCCTTGGTAGCTCAGAATGGATGGAAAGTTCATCAAATGGACATGCAGAATTATTTATTGAATGAAGACTTGAAATAAAATGTCTTCATGGCTCAACCATAAGGTTTTGTTGTAAATGGAAGAGAACAGAAAGTTTGTAAATTTATCAAATCCTTATAGGACCTAAAGCAAGCACTGTGAAGTTCATATGAAAAGCTAGCTGAGCATGTTCTAAAGTTGAACTTCAAACTTTTAAATATTGATGATGTAACTACATTTGTCAATAAAGTTGGAAAATTTGTTGTATATCATGTAGTTTACGTAGATGACTGATTAATAACATGGAATAGCGAAAAATCTATTGCATCCATAAAGAAATAATTGAAGAAGGGCTTTGAGATGAAAGATTTGTGACACTATGATTACTACTTGGTCATTGAAGTGACCCAACATCTAACATATATATTTCCCTCTCAAAAGAAGGACATTTGAGAATTATTGAACAAGTTTGGGATGGCCAAAAGCAATGCTTTATCTACTTTGATAAAACAAAATTTGAAGCTCACATCAAAAGAAGGGAATGAATTTAAAGATGCAACCAAATCTATATAACTCATGGAAATTCTTATTTATCTCACTGCTACCAAACCAGATACATCATTTGTTGTTATAACTCTTTCTATATTTATGAAAAAGTGTTGTGAATGACATTGGTCTACTGCAAAAATGAGTTCTAAAGTACTTGAAAGGAACTTAAGACTTTGGACTCAAATATTCATCGATGGATGACTTCATCTTTATTGGGAATTCTAATTCATATTATGATGGAGACAAACAAAATGGAATATTTACTTCAACATATCTTATTAGTCTTGCATTAGGAACTATTTCCTGGAGGTCATGCAAATAGTGATCTCTAATAGATTCAATGACATAGGCAAAATATGTGGCAATTCTAGAAGCAACAAAGGGATTGTGTGCCTTAGAAAAATTCTTGAAGACTTACACGAGAAACAAGTGAATTCCACTCCTTGAAAATACTTCTATAGTCAAGTTGGAAAAGAATCTCAAATTCCATGATTGAACCAAACACATCAATGCAATGTATCATTTGATTTCATATCATGTAGAGGCTAATCTTATTCATCTAAGACATTGTTCCACAACTAAGTAAATTACATACATCTTCATCAAAGCACTTTGAATAGAAAAGTTTGAAAAATTCAAAATGATGCTTGGGCTCACTAACACCTCCTCCAATTAAGGGGGAAATTTTATACACCTAATCCTTAGGGATCAGTGAAATTATAAATATTTTGTAAATATAAATATGAAAATATGAAACATTAGAATAGACAGAGATATTGGACCTTGGAAGTTGAAACCAAAGGTCATGAGATTGATCCAGGTGCATATTGGTGGCTACATACCTATTCCACTTGGACCCCCAACAAATGTTTCTTTCAATTTCCTTAATTGTAGCATGATTTACTATTTTTGGTAGTTTTTTGGGTCCTGAACTTCCAAAGCAATTTTGAGGCCCTAAACAACATTTTTTTGGAACATGGGCAAACCCTTCTGTTATACATAATTTTGTCGCATTAGGGAAATGACCGTCATTTTGGATATTTTTCCATCCATAAATGTGTTACAAAGCATCCCATTGCAAGGCCAAAACCCAAACAATCCCAAAGAGAATGAAATTCCTTGATCCCAAGGCTCAAAAACCTATTTTTGGTTTCTTGTGAAATTCCCTAGTCCATTTGTACGCCTACACAGAAAATTCCATTAGAAATTGCACATAAGTATGCTTCGTATGACATTATGGCATGCGCACATGACTTAGCACAAGAAAAAATAAAAAGTAAAGTCTAGAAGCATTGTTAGTCTAATATTTCCCAACTAACACGGTTTGAATGGATTCCTATTCAGCCTTGATCCCTCCCACCATGGAGTTAACTCCCTCTCTTTGTGGAACCCCTATCCTACCATATATGGATCTCATCCCTTGGGAAATGGATCCCAAACCTCCTCCTCTTGGCCTATAAAAAAAACATAGGCTAGAGGTTTGGAGAGGACTATTGAAGGTAGGTTTATGCTGAAGAAATAAGGCTAGGAGGTTATTCATCCAAGGAGAGGGTTGGAGATTGTGAGAAGAGGCTTGTAACATCAAGGCTTTGATGTTGTAAGTTATTCTCTACTTTATTAATATAAATAGCAATTTTTCTTTCCTAATTATGTCTTCTCTAATATCATTTGTGGGATTCCTTGATCACCCACATAGGTTATGATTGGTTATTGAATCCATTTATGATATATGTTGATTTAATTAGTTTATTTATCTTTCATTCTATATAGTAGATGCTTTGATCCTTTATGTGTTTTTGTCTATTCAAATCTCCTTTATCATGGAGAAGTTGTGGAAAGTGCTAGAATGGTCTCTAAAGCATCAAGGAGAAGCTAACTATAAACAACATTGAAAAGGACTTCGAAAGGCATTTCGAGAAAGGGTAAGTGATCTCTCTCATATTATTTGTTTCAATCAATCGTAAGCTAAGGAAAGGTAGTAGTTATTTTTACTTACTAGATTTCTTTGAGGTCTAAGGGGATCCTTCTTATCCACAAGAGGGCTTTTTCCGCCTAACAAATTGGTGACTCCACAATGGAACATCTCACTCTCCATTATTCTCTTTGTTTTGACCTTTGATCCTTTAGCCATAGCCTTCTTTGAGTTTTTGGAAATATTGAAAATCTAGATTTTATGCTTTATTTGACTTGTTTTTATTTTTTCTAAAAATTTCTCGATGTGTGCACTTTATGTTTAGGCATAGAGCATATTTATGAGCACTTTTCTCTTTGCAATAGTGCATATGCGCACTGGATTGTTCTATGACCTGAGCACATACATGGAATTTTTGAAAATATTATTTTTCTCTTCATCAAGTCCAGAAATTTTTATTTTTCCTCTTTAGTTACACTTGTTTATACCTTCTTTGAGTTGTTGTCAGTGAATTCGAGTGTTGTGAAAGAGTTTACTTGCAATTTTCTTGTTTTCACAAATTAGGTAAAGCTTCATCTAGTGAGTGGTCGATCTATCGAAAGAAAGACCAGTTGGTATTGCTATTATGTCTTTTTGTCTTTCTTTTGTTGATCAAATCAAGTCTTGTGTTTATATTTCTGTTTTGCGAAATATTATTTCATGGGTGAAAATCAATGATTTACAAGAATGAGTATTGTTTAGGAAAAGTCCTTCTTATGCTAGTTTTGAAATGAATATTCATTTTTCTTCCATTGCTAAAGTGTTTCTGAACTGTACTCTTGGTTGCATTGAAATCATAGCATTAAATAGGGAAAATTCATTTTAGTTGAGTGGTTTCTTCTTGAATTTTGGAAGTTTTCAATTGATTGTATGTTAGAGAGAAAAGTTTCATGTTTTTTTTAGTTCTGGGGAAAGTGAAATTTTGAAAGTTAATTTTTGTATTTGGGAAATTTGAAATTGGACATCTGACTTTAGGAAAAGAGATATAGTGGTATTTAAGAGTTTTTTTTGCATTTCTGTTGAAAAATTGAAAAGACTCTTTCCTTACTTCAGTTAAAAATTCATTGAAAATAAAATATTACAATTTCATTTTTTATTGCATTAGGGTTTGCATTAAGTCATAATACCATTAGTTTCACATCCATTACCTTTGGGTAAGTAACAACTCTTAAAATAAGCGCTAATATAATCAATCTAGAAATTTTTATTATTTTAGGGATCTTTTCCACCTTAATTAGATCAGGTTGTAGGACTTTGGAATAGGGAAGTGAGTTAACTTTCCAAATATGAAAACAAACATTAACATCTTATGATAGGGAGTAAATTCATTTAATGCAATTTGGCTCTCAAGAGCTCCCCTTACAAAGGATTTAAGCACGAGATCATGTCGGACCCAGTGGAGTGATCAACCCCACTTCATTGGTTATGGTAGAGTTATTTACATGTATTAAAAATGGCGTCAAAAGGTACTTAGGAGTCACTTGGAAGTAAACCTAAAATTAACTATGTTGACGAACTTTCAAGGGGATTGATATTTGTTACTCTATCCTTGTGTGTGGGTTGTAAGTCAAACAAGAAACTATAATAATATATAAGAATATTACATATTATGACGTATATAGAAGGTAACAAAGCTAATGTGTAGGGGTGTGCAATGGATAAATGTGTTAGGCAAGGGATGAATAAGGGGATCCGATCTGCGATTGTCCCTCCAACTTAAATTGTTTTACATGGTAACCTTATAGACCATAATCTATGTCTATTACCTGAGGTGATGGTTGAGGGGAAGTCTCTACTATACCTAAAACATACATTGGCTAGACTCACTTGGACGTTCTTGGAGCGTATTTTTCATTCGAGATGGCATAAATGAAGTTTACTTGCACCATATCGTGTACATTAAACAATTGTCAGCGCAGCTGGTTCCACTAGCTCCATCTTTAGCCACTTTCACTTTGATCTCTACGAATTTGGATTTCATCACCAACTAATGATTTCATTGTGAAAATATCGTTTGCATGGTTTGATTCCTTAGATTCACTAGTGCATTTTATTTGCTTATTTTTACTTTTTAGAGACCTTAGGTTTGGATTGTGAATGTTATTTGGTTTCTTGATAAAAAATCACCGTGGCTGATATACCAAGGCATTTGCGTAGAATGCAGGGTAAACCCCCTGAATTTACACTTGGTCAATTGGAAAAGATTAAAATTGAAAGCTCAAAATCAGCAGGATCTAGAACCTCAAAACAGCCTAGAACATATACATTTTTAGCATATGAGATAGTAGAAATCGAAGTGAATCCAATGCAAGAAGTAGAATCAGGCTTATTTCATTCTGGCTCATAAATTACTAAAGTGGTTCAAAGTGAATCTAATGCTAGTGGAGTTTCAGACAAAGAACTAACTGAACTAGAAGTAGAAGAACATGAGTCTGATATTTCTCAACCTGAATCACCTTTGGTTGTTATAGCTCCTGCTCTTTCTCCACCTTCACCTCAAAGGAAGCGTACAATTATGACTGGATTACCTCTTGGTTTAATTAGCATTGAAGATATTATTGGGAACGAGGAGGAAGAATCACCTCATACTCTAGTTACCACTAGTGAACCTTTTGATCCAAGAGTTTTTCCAAGAGATACTTTTGATCCTTTTTGACCTGATCCTAGTATTATACCCCTTTGATCTTTTTAGGTCCTAGTTTTCCACATCACTACATTCCTTTTATTCATCGAGATGAACCATGTCAGAAATTCCTCTTGGGAACCAACCTATTGATTCATCTATGTTTACTAGCTCTCTGGAGTCACTATTATATAGTGGTCCTTTAGCTCCTCCTGGATACCAGTCACTTACTGGGACTTTTTCAGGAGCTACTCCTTCCCCTAAATCTTCTACATGGTCATTTGGTTTATCTACACCCACTATTCAGAGCATGACATCCATGCCTAAAGATCCTTTAGAATCATATCAATATGTTCACATGATATTCAGAAACTTAGGTAATCCTCAAGCAACCCCAACTGGTGTTTATTACTCGCCTAGGGGGAAACCACCTTATCCTTCACCTGGAGGACAACCTGTTATCGAATCTTATCATACAGTTGGAGGATAACCTTTTACTAGAACTTATGGTCAAATACCTTAGCTCGTTCTGAGTCAGCCAGTTATGGCTTAACCTTTGATTGGTACTCCTTAGCCTAGGATGAATGTTATTTTGAACCCTACTTTTGCTCAACAGTTTGCTCTAGTTGCTCCACAAGTTCCATTTTATCAAAATTTTCATCCTATTGAACAATATATTCCTCAAATACCTATTCCAAGTATTGTTGTACCTGTTCAAGGAATTCTGAAAACACTTATCTAACATCCTGTCCAAGGAATTCCTCGAACCCCTATTCAACAACCAACTCAAAAAAAAAATTCAGAAATTAGTTCTGGGTTCACCTCAGACACCTATCCTAGGGGTATCACAAATGACTGTTCAAGTTACCCCTCAAATACTTGTTCCTCAGACTACATGGGCCATCCCTCAGGCATTTGCATATCAAACTGGTCCTACTGTCTTGTCTACACCATAGATTCCTATTGGACAACTTGGTACAATAACAATACAAACACCTTTCCAAGACCAAGTTTTTCAAATCCCACCTTTTCAAGGCTAAGCTTATTGGGTTCCACATTTTAAGGGTCAATTTTTTCAAATTCCACCTTTCCACGATCAAGCTTTCCAAAACCAACCTTTTCAAGATCGATTTATCCAAAGTCAACCATTTCAAAGTCAATTTGTTCAAGGTAGACCTTTTCAAGCTCAACCTATATAGGGGAAATATACTTGGGTCAAATGGGTCAAAGTCAACATTTCTATAGTCAACCATACCCTTCTCATACTTATCAAGTCCCTATTCAACCACAATCTAGTTTGATTCACCCTGGTTACCTTGGTGGAATGCAAATTCCAGCTGCACAGGCTATTCGAGGATATCCTGGGTATCCTCCTCCAAGGGTTGGACTTAACCCTAAAGGTTATCAAACACTAAAACAATACCCTAACTAGGAGTTACCATTCATTGCAACCTATATTTACCAGCGAACGAATGATCCTATTTATTATTAACCCTTTTGGTCGACAATTCTTTCCAAGTTACCGAGTGATATGCTGAAGTTTGAGGGAAAATCAAGATAACACACATCAAATCACGTGATGAAATCTCATATTTTGTGTGCATCAAATTCCTTAATAAATGATTCTATTAGAATTTTCCTTTTCCAATGAACTTTAATTGGTTAGGCAGCAAAATGGTACATTGAGTTACCTCGCAATTCTTTCCATAATTTCAACTCTCTAGCAACAATGATTTTGACACATTTTCAGCTACCTATTTGATATGACATTGGTACAAAACAATTAAATTCCTTAAAACAATCAAAATCCACTTACATTTCCAATCATATACATGAATGGAGACGTAGGCATTGGTTAGTCAAAGTTTTTACTCTAGATCAAATTTTAGCTTAATGGTTTAAAAAATCATTGTTTCTCAATATTATCGAGGATGTTTCTAAGGGAGGTTTCATGATGGAAGAGCAAATAATTTCTCATGCCCAATAGACTTAGTATATACCCAATCTAGCTCCTTGTACAAGAAAATATTGAATTTACCTTGCCCAAAAATTTTAAATGATCAAATAGATTCAACTCCTACAACAACTAAAGTCATTGATGGTATAATAGGTTTTGTCAACCTATAAAATCCCTAGTTAAAAATTTATGTAAAAATATATAAGACCACGGTCATGGGCCACATATTCCAAGATGAATGGTGGGAAAACATCTTGGTGGGCTATCACTTCGGTTTATTATGGCTAAGGAAATTGGCAAAGGCTTTGGAAATGCATGAGGCATTTGTTGGCATATTATTTATGAAAATAATGGAAATTAGGAGAAAAGGAAGGTGAAAGGTCATAGGTTGCATGTGAGGAGGAAAATGAAGGAAAATCATGGAAAATGAAGAAATAGAGGTCTCATTAATAAAAAGGCTTATGAAGATCAGTGGGTAAGCTTGTTCAGTGTAGAATTTTATCAGTTCAGGTTTGGAGCTCTCTCTATTCTCTCTCTCTCATACTCTTGGACACTTAGTTTTCTTGGAGCACTCTTGGAGAGTGTGGCATAATTGTGGTTTTGAAGCAAGAAGGCAAAGGAGAAGGAAAGTGCAAGAGGACATTTGGATCAATAGCTATAGTGGTTTTTCTTGTAGGTACCAGATTGGATGTATGTTTTCCTCACTACTTATGGCATGCATGGCACATGCATCTGGCTTCTTGGTTATGATTTGTCGTTGGAATGGAGGATTTACTAGATTGACAATGGATTTTCTAGCCTTTCCATTTCTCGGATATCCATGGTGTTGTGGCTTTATTTCTTTTCTTTCTCATTGGTTCTCATGTTTGCTTTAGCTTGGGTTCGGTTACTAATTCTTGGAAGCCTTGGTTGGACAAACGCTTTAGAAACCCTCTAATAGCTTGGGTTGAGTTACTAGTTCCTGGAAGCCCTAGTTGGAAAAATGCTCTAAAAGCCCTGTAACAATTTGGGTTGAGTTACTATTCCTAGAAGCCTTGGTTGGAAAAACACTATAGAAGCCCTTGGTGGGTTGAGTTACTAGTCCTGGAAGCCTTGGTTGGAAAAATTCTCTCAAATCCCAACGACATTTGTGAGTTGAGTTACTAGTCCTGGAAGCCTTCATTGGAACAAATTATCTAGAGCCCTAGAAAGCTTAGATAGAGACCAATATGATGATGGTTTTGTGATGTCCGACGTGAGTTTGAATCACTGTTTGATGGATTGAGGTGGTTGGCCTTTGGAAGCCCTAGATGATTTTGGATTAATATATTTTATGAGATTCCACATTCATGCTTGGCATATGGCATGGGGGTGACTAGCTAAAGAGATATTTGGCTCAATCATGTCTACGATTGGGTGGAATGTGGTAGTCCCATACCGGGTTGGCTTTTGTATCATTGATATGAGGTTATTCATCCTTGTTATCTCATGAGTACTATCTTGGTTTATATGTGGATTATATGTTTTTTGTTTCCTTCGTATTTCTGTTGATATTATGTTGGTTATGAATATGTATTATGACAGTGTCTATGTCTGGATCTCATCTTGTTTTTACTTGTAATTGAATGAACAATGTATCTATTGTGTAATAGATGAAAATGTAGCTAATGTGATAAGGAAACAATGCCTCAGAGCGAATCTTAGATAAGTATGAGACCTTTATGCTTAGATTTGTTGTTTACGCCTATAGATTACATGTTAGTGATATGTTTGATGAAATTCTTGTCATGGCTAGTAGGGGTCCAGTCAAGAGCTTGTTTAATTAATTACATTTGTATCATAAATCCCTTGTTATCTTTATATTATGAAGGCATTCAATTTTGGGTAGTGACCTAGGATCTGGGCCTAAAAATATGGCTCAAATCCCGGGGACATTGGCACAACACTGAGAAAAATAGTCCCTTGACATTGGCATGCCTTGTCATGAGAGCATCTAGAGCCTCCTAGACGTTGTTAGACCCATATCATGGGAGTGTATATGGGTTAAGTGGTCTAAAATCTCAATAGGACCCAGGGGCTAGTTACTAGAAAGGTTGGGATGGTTCTTAGGAGTCCTGTTGGTGATGTTGAAGGTTTGTATGGTGTGTTTCTGTCGGTTCCACTTCCTTTACATGACTTAGGAGGTTGAATCATATCATAGTAGCTTTTCATCACATTTTTACCCTGATTGGCTAGTTACTTGGGTAGATGTGGGAGGAGGGCATTATAGAGTGGTATCAAAGCATGGTTCACCTCTTGGATAGGATGGTTGATGTGTTGGTCATGCATTCATGTCAGTTTAGTATGTGTTGCTTATGCTTGTATTCCATATGTTCGTTGCATTTTCAAGGTGTTGATCTGGCTGCAGTGATGTCACCATGTGAAGGTTGATGGTGTTGTTGTGGGATATGTAGTCATGAACATATGGTTGTATATGAATTTGTTATGCATGTTGGTGTCTATATGTCACTATCCATGCATTGTCATGGTTATGGTTATGCATGTATGGTATGTCAGACATGCGTTGTGAGCTCATGGTATGAAATTAGGTCATCATGATGATATTGGTAAGTTATGATGCTAATATGTTGGCTGAGATAGAGTAGGATATGTAGACCATCAAAATGAAGTTGCAGCATTGGACCTCGAAGCAAGAGCATGTCATCATATAGGTGTGTATGTTGGTTATGCATGTATGTAGGTTAAGGATTGTTGTATGCGGTATCATTATGTGTATGTCTTTCATTTTATTATATTTATGGTTACATGTATGATAGATGCTAGTTGATTGGTGTTGTCATATGCACATGTGTTGAATAGTCATGAATGATAGTAACCTATGGTGGTATGCATTGCTATTGTTGTTTTAGGTTAGATGACTTGATGATTATGTTATATGTTTTTGATGAGTATGTTATAGGTTAGCTTGTTGTTGTTATATGATAGTTAGCTTGATTATTATGTTATAAGTTATTGATGAGTATGTTATAGGTTAACTTGTTGTTATATGATAGTTGGCTTAATCATTACATTATATGCTGTTGATGAGTATGTTATAGGTTAACTTGTTGTTGGGAATGGGAACGCCCAAGGATAGTTTTGGGGATAAAAGCCCATGTTTTGGTTAAATTTTGTAATAATCATATAAAGACTCCACATTTTGTGGTCGCAGAGCATGAAGTTGTCATAAGTCATAAAGGGTTGTCTGCCCTTAGTTTTGTAAAGTAAAGTCGGTTGTAAGAGATCTACCCATGGTTCGCAGACCATGGGATTGTATAAAAAGAGATAAGCTCTAAGTAGTTTTAGTGAGACACAAGATAAGAGAGTCATAGCTTTGAAGTAAGAAGTCTAAGTTTCTAGGTCATAGCATAGGTAGAGGCTCTATAGTTGAGTGCACAGAGGCCTAGGGTAGAAGTCCGCAACTGAGTGTGCGGACCCCTGTAGCTATGTATGCAGGGTGGATAGAATCAATAATCATTTGGAATATATCAATCAAGGGAAATATTCTACAATTTCCGTGTCTTTGTTTTGTTGATGCATATTGATCTGTTATGTATGAATTTCCTTTATATTGCTTATGTGATGTGCGAATGTGTATAATTATGTTGAATAATTGAATGAAAATAAGAATATTTGTTTACGCGGTGCTAACTGTGAGTATCTAATAAGATAAGTAGGATTCTTAAGGTACCTTGACAATTTGTGCAATATGTTGCCTTAGCGACATGAAAGTGTCTAAACCGAAGGTTAGAGCTATGCGAAGGTCAGTCGTAACCTTTTGTGGAGGTCTTGAAGGACGGAATAAAGGGTTAGTCTGGAAAGCCATGGAGTGAAGTGACCTACATGAAGTTAGGAATAGAAAAAAATAACTAACATCAAAACCAGCTCAGGGTGCGGAAACTTGGTTCCAGAATCCCCCCATACTACTTTGGGTGAGACTTTGGTCCATGCTCCACGAGTTGATACCGAAAGGGCCAATAGTGTAGGGATTTGTTTGGCTAATTAATGTTGAACCTGGGTCAGGTCCCATCAAGCCAACAAATGGTTCCGTTGCCAGGACCAGAATCTGCATAAGAGATGTGTGATGTCGTGTCACTAGAATCCAACTAAGAAAGAGATAGGAGACTAGTTGGATAGGAAGATCCACAAATTCACGGTGCAGGAGAACAGAAACCCATGACTGACAAAGGAACAGTGGCTAGATAGGTACCTATATTCAGAGATCCATGATATCTTTTTCTACTCCTTTCTAGTTGAGCTATATGAGTGGATCGTGAAGCTAGTAGATAGCTAAGGAAAGTGGAAACTTGACGGTCCCATTGTTTGGACCCCAGATCTAGTATAAAAATTGGAAGCATCTTAGGACAAGATCGCCTGCAATATCGGTCATTGGCTTGATCATGTAGTAGGAAGATTTGTGACTGAATTCATGGTCGACACCTCAGTTAGCTATAGCAAGGCAGAGTGATGCTTTTTCAAAGGACCATGAGGTAAGTACGTAAAATATTCGAATACATGGATTAAAATGCTATTGTGCGAAAAATGGGTTATGCAACTAACTTCATGTTCAAAGCTATGTGAAGCGGAAAGACTTACAGGAACAAAGGGAAAAAGGGTCCTGAATATAGTCCATTGATTTCACCTCCGCGAGGTGACAAAGAAGGCATAGCGGAGGTTTCTCTGTGAAGTGATATTCAGTTAATAAGACAAGGATCTCACGAATACCACCCCCACCCACCACCTCCAACTTCACCCATACCACCTCCACCTCCACCACAATTTAGTATGGAAAATTTAGTGAAGCTGCCTTTGTTCAAAGGCTTGGGGAATGAGGACCCGGACTAGTTTTGGTTTGTTATAAAAGCAATGTGGGAAGCTCAGGGCGTTACAAATGATCACATAAAGAAGGTGACATTGGTTAGTGCTCTGCAAGATCGTGTGCCGACATGGTATATCAAGTACTCTAATGATAACCCAAATGCTAGAGTGGCAGACATCCAAAAAACATTGAATAGAGAATTCAGTAGGCCTAAAACTGAGGCACAGTCGATTATGGGATTCAAAGAAATCACGATGAAATCAAATGAGACACCTTGGGAACTAGATCAAAGGTTGAAGTGTACAATCCGTGAAGCCAACATGAATTCGACAGATGGAAATATGGTTTGTGGCTTCATTACTGCCACACTTAATGGTTGTGTTGTCACACTAGAAGATAAAAACTCAGGCAGAGGCCTTCGAGATTGCCATGAGACTGCATGAAGCACTGATGCAAGATCCCAATCCGGGGATTTAGCAAATCCATGTGCAGTTGAAAAACCTTTGCTTGAAGATGTAAAGTTTGAAGCAAGATAGGACAACTCGACCAGAGGTGTGTGCAGAGGTATGGTGCTTGAAATGCAAGGGTTAGGGGCATGACAAAGATCATTGTCCAGTCTTTGTAAACTATATTGTAGGAGGAGGACCGATACCTCTGAGGCTAGAAGCTCAAGTAGGACCAAGTGTGGGGCCTGCATTGTGGTGTTCTATATGTCAGGTAGTAGGAAAACATGCCACAGATAACTTTCGTTTGCTGTAGAAGCTTGTATAAACACCGCAACAACTATTCTGCAACTTTTGTAGGTCAGTAGGACATGATGAGTGTAATTGCAGGAGTTATGAATTGATGATGGATATAACACTTGCCTATAGGGTTCAAGAAGAAATGTGACCCCATGACCATAACACAAGGATGGTACAGACAGGATTTCAGGTGGGTGGACGAGGCCGAGGCAGAGGAGGACTTGGCAGAGGTCAGGGACAGTTGATCTGTGAAAATTGCAGAGGATGAGGACACTATGCCATCGTAGTATTAACCCAACATGTTTGTTGTGCAAGTACTACACTTTGTTTGATCATGAAATAGAAGATTGTCCTATGCTAATAACAATGATATGTGACAAAGGGGTGCTACCACCTCTGCCGACTCAGAACCTACAGCTGATGAGGTCTAAGCCACACGAAGAGGATTTGAGCATGGACATAGTGCTCAAATGTGGAATCACAATAGGAGATGACAAGGGGAAACAACTAGAAGACAATACATGGGTTCGCAAAGCTCCAGCGAAGGAGGCTGAGTTTGATTTGGAGCACGCACGTGAAAGCTTCATGGAAGCAAAGAAGAGCTTCGCTGAGGCCTCCACCTCGGGAAGCAAGGATAAACCTGATCAGGAGATGGATCCTTCTATGCTCACAACCTTCCTTGAGACATGCATGAAGTTACAACGTGATAGTAAGGATATGAAGGGGTTACAACAGCTCATAAATAGATGTGTTGGAACCACTCTGGGTGAGCCACGCATGGTATGAAAGATCAGCAAGCATAAAACAAGGATGGGACGGGAGATGAGACTGACCGCATAGATAGGAGAGTATGAAATGGATCAGGTTATTTTGGACCTGGGTCAGATGTGAATGTCCTACCAAAGTAGACTTGAGAACGGATGGGGAGACCCATGCTATAATGGTCTCCGATTCAGCTAAGGATGGCGAATCAGCAGAAGATCATCCCCATGGGATGGCTGCAGGGGGTGACCGTGGATATTGAAGGAGCAAGCACGCTGGCTAATTTTGAAGTAATAGAGATAGTGGATGACAACAATCCCTATCTTGCGCTCCTGGGAATTGACTGGGCTACTGATATGAATGGGGTAATCAACCTAAAGAATTGAAAGATGATCTTTGAGAAGAAGTCACTATGTGTAATAGTACCCCTATATCCTACTAAAGGATCACACTATATTGAACTAGTCTGCAATTATGAGAGTGATGATGATCTAGATTATATCTGTAAGATAACCATGCGAGACCAGTATTGGGTGAATCCCACCGCTAATGGATGAATTACATGGGATCACGAGAGTTCTTGCACCTCAGACTCCGATGAAGAGTTAGAGCCCTGGCAGAATCAATTACATGAAGTGACTATGCTGAACTGCAACATGATGACCCGGTCACTACGTTGTGTGTCCTTATAGGTCAGAAATCTGCCTACTTATGATGGCCTGAATGATGTAAATATATTTATGGATACATTTGAAAGGGAGGTACTAGAAAATCAATGCTTCTAGGCGTTGGATTGGGCACTGTGCAGTACGCGTGCAAGATGGTGGGGTATGCATAATGAAAGTTTTGATTATTGGGGCGAATGTAGGAGAATGATGAGAACACTCTTTGGGAAGCCGAAGATGTGAATGATAGACAAGTATGATGGGCAGGATGATCCGTGCACGAATTTTTCCAAATCAGCCCAGGCTTGTGGAGAGATGCCCCAACCTGAATGGGTGTACTTGTTTTGTCACACCCTCGACGTCATCTTGATGAACTGGTATGTAGAAATAGAGCTCCGCCATGGTACAAGTGAATGGGATGTTCTGCATGAGGGATTCATAATGACATTTATTTTCAAAGATGGGTTTGACTATATTGATGAGGCGCTACAAGCGGTTAAAGCAGCAATATTTAGGATACCACAAGATCCTTTGGACCTGATTAAGCCTAAGTGGGCTACTCAGCTAAGTCACGTGCTAGAATGCTATAATGTAACTGCTGAAGAAGAGGATGAGGATCCGTGAAAGATTAACATCCTTGAAACAGAAGGTCACCACAAGGTTGAAGGACCACAGATTAAGAATCTTGATATAACAATGCCGTTGAAAAAAAATAAGTAAACATTGCTAAGGAGGCAGGACACAAATTCACAAAGATTGGAGATTATTGGGATGATGCAATGGTGGATAAGGTCGTTGAATTGCTCCAAGAGTACCAGGATATATTGCAGATCACATTAAAGCCTGACGTGAATCCAGTTAGGCAAAGACCTTACTATCTCAATCCAAAGTATAAGGAGAAGTTCCACTTAGAGCTAGACAAGATGCTCGTGGCAGGAATCATTGAACCTGTGGAAGAATATGACTAGGTAAGCTCCATGGTGGTATAGGAGAAGAAGCAGAAGGATGAAATAAGGATATGCATGGATCTTAGAAAGCTGAATGATGCTTGCATACATGATCCTTTCCCGGCTCCATTCACTGATGAAGTGTTGGACAATTCAGGTGTCCAGGAAGCATATTCCTTCACTGATGGGTTCTCAGGGTACCACCAGATCAAAATCACGCCAAAGGATAATAGCAAGACAACCTTCGTGACTGAGTGGGGTTGTTTTCAATACACTATAATGTCGTTCAGGTTGAATAATGTGCCTACGATCTTCTCACACATAGTCATTGTTGCATTCAAATAATTTATTCATAAGTTCCTGGAGGTGTACTTTGATGACTAGATTGTGTTTGGGCTAGTTAAATGCCATGTAGCAAGTTTGCACCTGATGTTGGATACCTTTTGAAGATACCAAATCGTGCTCAATCTGAAGAAGTTCATGTTTTGTGTTCCTTTTGGGACCCTTCTCGGTCATGTGGTTTGCAGACAGGGGCTGATGGTAAACCCCGTGAAGATCGTGGTGATACTAAACTTGGAAGCACCAAGGAGTGTGAAGCAGTTGTGCGCTACCCTGAGACACACAGGATATTACAGAAAGTTTATCAAATGTTATGCTAGATCATCGCGCCCATGGAGAAATTGTTGAAAAAGTATGTCACATTCTACTAGAATGAGGACTGTAAGAAGAGCTTAGATATATTGAAAGAAAAGATGGTCACCACGCCGATTCCAGTCTTCCCCGATTAGAAGAAGGAGTTTCATGTACATGTCAACACGTCATGTATAGCACTGGGAGCAATGTTGACACAGGCTGTTAGAGGAGACTTGGACCACCCTATCACATTTGCAAGACGGAGGTTAACCAAGGTGGAGAAGAACTATTCTACAACTGAGCATGAAGGGTTAGCCATGGTGTATGTGCTCCAAAACTTTAGGCACTACTTGTTGGGAGGCCATCTTGAAATGTATACAAATCACTTCATGTTAAAGTACTTGGTCAATAAGCCTGCATTAGGGGGGAGAATCTACAGATGGCTATTATTATTCCAGGAATATGATTTTGAAGTGATTGTGAAGCCTGGACAACTAAACACAGAACCATACCATATGTCATGCATCGAAATAAGGGAAGAGCCCACTAATTTGGAAGAAGGATTTCCTAACACACAGCTATTTGAAGTGCACATCATGAATGGTAATTTTGAGGATATAATACACTTCCTAATGACATGGATGACACTAGAAGGATACACCATCTAGTAGAAGAAGGAATTAGTGGTGCATGTGGCAGATTTCTCTGTCATTGTTGGGAATCTGTATAAAATGGGGTCTCATGAGATATTGTGACGATATGTACCCAATTTTAAAAGAAGCAACATCCTCACGGACGCTCATGGGGGTGTTTGTGGGAGGAAATTATGCAGGAAGAGGGACCGTGTAGAAGATTCTAAGCACAGGGTTTTGGTGGCCAACCCTCCATCAAGACTCAAAAGCATATTGCAAGGCATGTGATGTGTGTCAGAGGATTGGCAAGCCATCGTGGAGGGATGAGATGCCTTTGAATCCACAGATAATGTTGCAACCCTTTGAGAAATGGGCGATAGACTTTGTGGGACCCATTCAGCCCCAAGGAAAGATAGGAGCAAGGTACATTATCACCGTGACAGAGTATTTGACTCATTGGGCGGAGGCATAGCCTGTGAAGGATTACACAGGTGCGGCCACTGTAAAGTTTCTCTTTGCGCATGTACTAATGCAATTTGGCTATGAAAAGATCTTGATGAGTGATCGTGGTATGCACTTTCTGAATGAGATGATTAGTGCGTTGATGAAGGAATTTTAGGTATATCACCAGAAGAGTATGCCTTATCACCCGCAGGCTAATGAGATAGTGGAAGCATTCAATAAAGTGTTGGAGAACATGCTAACCAAGGTTTGCAATGCTCAGTGAACTGGTTGGTACCTATGCATACCTACAATATTATGGGCTTATCGAACGACATGCAAGAAGTTGACTGGACAAACCCACTTTAGGCTTGTCTATGGGATTTAAGCGGTAATGCCTATGGAATATATTCTGCCTAGTCTGCACATAGTGGAGCTCATAGGTATGGCGGATCAGAGAGCCCTAATGGAAAGGCTTACCGAGCTAGATGAACTTGAGGAAGAGATATTTCTAGCTGGATCTCACCGGTAGGTCCAAAAGTAGCACAAAAAGGAATGGCATGATCGACATATTAAGCTATGTGCATTTAAGGTAAATGACCTAGTTTTGTTATATGATAGTAAGTTTGATAAATTTACAGGAAAATTCAAGATGCACTGGTTAGGGCCCTATGTCTTTAAGGAAATTACTAATGAAGGAGTGGTACAACTAATCAATTTGAATGGAGAACCCTTCCCCAGAAAGGTGAATGGCAGTCGCTTGAAGCCATACACTGGTGGTCCATCCATGTGACTAGATGAAGGTACGACGGTCTTAGTGCTCCAGGTAGCTGAGAGGAGTCGTGGGACTATGAACTACACTACCCGGATTGGGGAGCTATGCAATTGGAGGATGGTGAGATGTAAGGAAGTGTCAAAGGGTTCGTAGCAGCGTGGAGGGAGCTGCACTACCCAGGGAGAAATCACATAGGTCAATCAAAAAGTGATCGTTAAAGTCACTATTCATGATTTGACGGCAAAAATGCGGCCAAGTGGAGCAGGTGGCTGACATTTAAGATGAAATTTATGGCTCAGATCCTTGAAAATCTTCCACCAATCGACATTAATAAATTGAATTTTGGGGGAATAGTTAGATTTGAATTCAAAATGCCCTATAAATTACAAGTGATTGTCCAGCGAAAAACACTTGGCATTTTGAGAATTGAGTTGTTGAGCTCTCAGGCACCCATGAACTAAGAATTCTTCGAGGCTTTCAAAGAAACTGCCGCATTTTGCAAATTTTTCGGAGACATCATGAGCACTGTTAGAGAGCGTTATGTCAGTTCCTGTAGAAATTATAAATACCAAGCAAGTAGTAGAGGAGCTAGCATAGGAAATGTAAATAAAGGCAGAATTAGTTGCTCCGGAAGTGGCCAAAGTATTAATAGAGGTATCTAAATCACCGAGGACGCTGAGACCAAATCCAACCCCAACCAAGGAAACTGTCAAGGACAAGAAGGGCAAGCAACCTACCATAATAGTGTGCACATCACCAAGGAGAAACCCACAAAAACCCACTTGATAGGAGAAAGGCAAGGCCATCAACTTAGAACCAGAGGAGGAAGACATTGAAGACATCCTGATGGACGTTGAGGATGTGGGAGCTGAAGTGGAGGAGGTTGAAGCCTAGGGTGTGGATCCTGTTACTCTGTTGCCAGAGTATGTCCCTCCACTCAAGCGTAAGACCAAGATACCAAAGGAAATTGATGAGAGAAAGACTCCCATATGTTAGGACTCCATATTGTCTACTTCTGACCTCATATTTTGTCATGATGTTACCCTTTTTAGCCCATAAGTAGAAACCCTTGATAACATTTTGACCTCATCATTCCAAGGTATGAAGTAACTCTCCTCATTTGCTATATGTTTAATTATTCAACACATATTCATGTTATCTTTACAAATAATCTTTGGAAATTGACTAAGTCATTGACAATTGATTGGAACTGTTCAAATTCCACAGAATTGTAATTCACAGTTACTGCAACACCAGAAACAACAACTATGCAGTTGCTGCAACACCAAAAACAACAACTGACTAAAGTAGGAAAAGTCTTAATTTGCAAAGGATGAAACAACAATTGTCGAGCTGGGCAGTAACTGTCTGAAGCTGGCAGAACTATACTTGGCCGATGATTATATAGCAAGATCAACAAAACTTAGTCGCAGATGCTGGAAGACGAGGAACAACATGAAGAACTTTAAGGAACAGTTGAGATTTACCAAATCGACAATAACAACGAAACAACCAAGGATAGTACAAGGACCCCGAGGAGATAGACGAAGACTACCAGTTTTGCAACAGTGGAAGGATCCGATTAAACAAAGGACGATAAAGATATACACTGTTGTAACAGTATGCTGTAACAGGAATTGATTTCCTATTTTTTGTACAGAAGGATCAAACTGAATGAATAATGACAATCTATTGTAATATATATCTCCCCTATAAAGAGGAGACATCTACAGATGGAAGCTAAAAAAAAAAGATATAACAGAAGTATTGTAGTACAGAGCAAGTCTGAACTTTTATTGTAATTGGACTTTTTGGCAGATGAATAAAGCACTGTTTTGAGCATTTTAATTTAGCATCTGTGTTTATGGGAATCTTGTGAGAGGGACAAGGCCACCTTCTTCACAAGATTCACCCATTTCTTTCCTGTTAAGTGTGTGTGTGATTTCTATACATTTTTAGCCTTGCTTCTGATATTTCCTTTTTGTTGATACTCTATTTCCTTGATCGATTGGCACTGTGAGAAGTGTGTCACCGATGATTAAGATTTTTCAGTGTGTATTGGCAAACTGGTCACAGAGGCAGGTGCTGAACATCCTTATTCTGAGGACAGGGTCCTGGTCCTCTGTTACAAATGGCCATTATTTCTTTCTGCAGATTTGTTACCATTAATTAATTTCCTTTCATCTATGCAATAGTTTATAACTGCTGTAACACAGAGTAAGGGTTTGATAGGAAGTAGATCTGTTTATACTACAGCCTTTAATGCTTTTAGAATTAAGTGCATATAGTACGAGGTCACCTTTGAAACAAAATGACTTTCCCGGGTTGACAATTTAATGTGGTACTCGACTGTTTAATCAATAAACAATTCGAGCAGCCAACATTTTGGCGCCGTCGCCGGGGAAGGCGACTAAAAGATTTTAAAGGCATTAATGATTTTCCTTTGTAATAACAGGTGCATGAGAGGATGCAAGAAAGCTAACTTCATAGGTTATAAGGGAACAGGAGGAGGAAGAAAAACTTTCATTGACGAGATCATTTTAAAGGCCAAGACATCCTAGAGAACAAGTTCCCGAAGACCTCAGATCCAATATTCCTCCCAAACAGATCATCAGACGGAGGAAGTACTAGGACCTGAAAGGAAGCTGGAAACACTAGAGCACGTTGAGGAACCAGTAGAAGAACCTGAAGAAATAGAAGACACTGAAGACAGAGAAAGCGATTCAGGGAAAATAACAATGGAGGATAATAGAGTAGAAGGAAGGGGGGAAAATTCACTCTCCACCCTGGAGTTTCCTGTTGGGGATCTCCCAAGAGGAACAATCCATATGAAGAACATTCCACTTGCAGCATTACCTAATTTTCATGGGTTATCCTCTGAAGATCCTGATGAGTTCCTCTTTGAATTTGATATACTGTGTAGGAGTTATGATTATGTAACTCCTGCTCAGAAGTTAAAATTGTTTCCAGCAACACTGAAAGGGAATGCGTTAAGATGGTTTATGAGCTTAGGGGCTCAGGTAATCACTACATGGGATTAGATGAAAGAAAGTTTTCTGACCAAATACTAGGATTACTGTCGAACAAGAGAAAGGAAGGAAGAATTGTTTAAAATGGTCCAGAAAGAGGACGAGAATTTGGAGGACTTTGTTGAGAGACTGCAGTATAATCTACAGCGATCAGATCATCCAACCATGAGTAAGGATATTCTGAAGACAATACTGCTAAAAGAAGTACGAGATGACTGCCTGGACATGCTAAATATGCTTGGAAAAGGGGATATCTCCAAAGAACCATTTGATGAGATTATTAACCTCTGCATGAGATGTTCCAAAGGAGAAACAAGCAGATCTAAAAGCAGGGATAGTATATACTCAAGAGTCCAGAAATCAGCAAGTGGAGGAGCAACGCAAACCGAAATAGGTAATTTGCTTGAAGAATTTAAAATTGAAATGTTAGGCTCTTTTGCTTCACAAATTGATGCTCTGCAAGTTAAAAAGAAGCAGGCAGAAGCAGAAGTGGCTCTGGCTATTTTCTGTTCCAAATGCAGAGGGAAGCACCCACTAAGGGAATGCCCATTGGATAGGGTACCAATTTGTACCATTTTTGAAAATGATCATGAGACTCAGCATTGCCCCTCTTTGCCAGGAATAAAGGTAGCACTACAATCAACTGAAGAAGAAGCTGAAGCAGTGTACTTGATGACACAAAGGAGAAAATGGCAACCACAAAGACAAGGTATGAATTCTAACACATCATTTAGTCGTTGAAATAATCACTCTCATTTTCAAACAAATTACCCACCCATGAATCAAATGCAATACCCACCCTTTAATCCAATGCAATTTCCACCTATGCAGCAACCAAATCCTCCTTTTACCGACCCTACTATGTCGAATCCTTGGACTCTTCAGCAACCTTACTTCAATCAATGGAACCCAAACTGGACAGCCCAACAGATTCCATTTCCTCAACACCAACAATCTCTTTCCTTACCATCTAACGCTCCACAGAATAACCAGTCAATCAGACCCCAACTGCCTGTGCAACCTAACCCCAACGCAAACAATAATAAAGCTTTGCAGGTAATTGATATTCAAAGTCAACCTGTCTCCCCTATGCAATGTAATGATATCCATTTACGTTCTGGGAGGATAGTTGAACCCATCATTGATGACATTACTGACTCTTAAAAAGAGGAAACTACAAAGGAAAAGTCATCTAACAACAATGCTGAAACAGTTGAATCATCTTCTAACAAGACTGCTCAAACAGCAGAACCACCCTTTCCTGAACAACTGGCTCTTACTAAAACATTTGAGCCACTTGCTTTTAATCTTTTAGGAGAACTGTAGAATTTATATGTCAAAATTCCATTATTGCAAGCACTAAGAGATGTTCCTATTTATGCTAGAACTGTTAGGGATATCTGTATTAAAAAGCCTGGAAGAAAAGCTAAGGAACCCCTCAAAGTTCATGTGATGGGAGAACTGACTGATTTGATGATAGAAAAAGACCCCCCTGTGAAATATGGTGACCCTGGTCACCCTACAGTAATAGTTTAGGTTGGTAAAACCTTTGTCTCTAAAGTTATAGTAGATCTAGGTGCTGCAATAAACATTATGACACTCGAAATAGCACAATTACTGCAGTTGAAACATTTAATTAGGGAAACCCCAACCATCCTAGAGCTGGCTGACCGCTCTACAATTAAACCCGAAGGAGACATTGAAGACTTGGTAATTTTTGTAGAATCTTGGAATTACCCAACTGACTTTGTTGTGTTACAAACTAAAACAAAGTTGGGGGGTAATCCACTGATTCTAGGAAGACCTTGGCTGGCTACAGCAGATGCTTTCATCAGCTGTAGGTCTGGATCAATGACAATATCTAATGGGCAGGAAACCAAACAGCTGACTCTTTATCCTCATGCCACACCCATGATTAATAACGACAATTCAGTATGGTTAGATTATGAGGATGAGGAAACCCAACTTATTTTAGCTGTCGGACAAGCTTTAACTTTCAAAGACTCAACTGAAGATGAATTAATCAGCAACTTTATTTTTGAACCTTCTTCGGTTAGTCCAGAAATACACAATCACTTCACTGCAATCTTGGAATCTGAATCCTAGCACAACCTTGAAACTGAAAATCTACCTCAGACATTAGCTGGCAGCCCGTCCAAAAGTATAACAGTAGAAATCGAGCCAGGTAAAACGTTAAATATAAATCCTAATCTAACAGGCGATAAAAAACAATAGTTAATAAAGCTACTATGTGAAAATAAAGAGGCATTCGCATGGGATTATACAGATATGAAGGGGATTTATCCTGAACTATGCACTCACCACATTTATATTAAAGAAGGATCCCGCCCAGTCTGTCAACCCCAACGACGAATGAATCCCAATTTAAGGGAAATTGTAAAAGAAGAACTTCAAAAATTGTTGAATGCAGGATTTATATACCCCATATCTGATAGTGAATGGGTTTCTCCACTAGTAATTGTACCCAAGAAAAATAGGAAATGGCGAGTATGTGTAGACTATAGAGCCCTAAATAAGGCCACCCAGAAAGACCATTTCCCTTTACCATTCATTGATCAGGTATTAGATAACTTGGCAGGTAAGAAATTCTCTTCCTTTTTGGACGGATTTAGCGGATATAATCAGATAAAGATTGCACCCCAGGATCAGGACAAAATCACTTTTACTAACCCATGGGGGACCTTTTCCTATAAGGTTATTCCATTTGGGCTATGTAATGCCCTAGCAACATTTCAAAGAGCAGTGATAGGGATTTTTTCTGATATGATAAATGATTCCTTAGAAATATTCATGGATGACTTTACTCCTTATGGCACAACCTTTAGGATGCTCTACAGAACCTTGAAAAAGTACTTAAGTGATGTATAGAAGCACATCTTGCCTTAAGTATTGAAAAATGCCATATGATGATGAATGAAGGTATTGTATTGGGTCACTTCGTTTCATTTTTGGGAATTCAAGTCGATCCAGCTAAAATACAGGTAATCCTGGCCCTCCCTATCCCCAAAACCCAAACTGATGTGAGAAGTTTCTTAGGACATGCCGGGTATTATAGAAGATTTATCAATATTTTTTCTAAAATAGCTTCTCCTCTATTTGTGTTACTAACGAAAAATGTTGAATTTAAGTGGACTGATGGTTGTGAAAAAGCATTCGATGAACTTAAACATCAGTTGTCTACAACTCCCATTTTGAGAGGACCTGATTGGGCACTCCCCTTTCATATATCCTTTGATGCCTCAGACACTGCCATTTATTTTATTAGTAAAAACATGACTCCCACATAACTTAATTATACAGTTACTGAGAAAGAATTCCTAGCAGTTATTTATGCTATCAATAAATTTCGACATTACATTACTGGTTATACTACTTTTGTGCATACTGACCACTCGGCCATTAAATACTTAATGAACAAATCAGTTACAAATTCTCGAGTTACCAGATGGTTACTGTTATTACAAGAATTTGATATCACAATTGTAGATCGACCAGGAAAAGAAAATGTATTTGCTGATTTCATTTCTCGGTTAAAAACTAATGAAAATATTCAAGTAGATGATTCTTTTCCTGATGAGTATTTATTTGCAGTATCTGCTCACTCACCTTGGTATGCAGACATTTCCAACTACTTAGTTGCAGGAAAATTACCATCACACCTATCACATAGAGAAAAAAGGAAAATTCTTCAGCAGAGCGCTAGGTACAGCTGGATAAGCGGCTGTCTGTTTCACATAGGACTCGATCAGGAGATCCGGAGATGCATTAGCGAAGATCAAATTTATGATGTATTGAAAGCCTGCCACGATGGCCCTTGTGGAGGACATTTCGCAGACAAAAGAACAACACACAAGGTTCTCAGGATGGGATACTACTGGCCTTCAATCTTCAAAGATGCAAAGAAATATGTCAGGGCTTGCGATAGCTATCAAAGAATGGGCCAGCCTAATCACAGGGATGAAATGCCACTCAATCCCCAGGTAATTCTTGAACCATTTGAAAGATGGGCACTAGATTTTATAGGTCCCATTAATCCTCCGTCCAATCAAAAAGTTTACATACTAGTATGCACGGATTATATGACTAAGTGGGTAGAAGCTAAGGCACTCCTCAAAGCTAATGAAGAATCAGTATTAACATTTTTATTTGAAGAAATCTTCGTTAGATTTGGACTGCCTAGGGAATTAGTCACTGATGGAGGACCTCCGTTTAATTCTCATGGCTTCAAAGACACATTGCAAAAATACCATATTAAGCTTAAAATGACCACACCTTATCACCCCCCAGTCAAATGGGCAGGTGGAAAGCACCAACAAAGTCATAGAAGCTATTTTGACAAAAACAATAAAGGAAAATAGGAGGGACTGGTTTCAAAAGTTTCCTGAAGCACTATGGGCTTATAGAACCACTTGGAGGAATACCACGGGCTTTTCACCCTATGAATTAGTTTTTGGTAAATATGTTGTTTTCCCTCTGGAGTTTGAAATCAAAACTTTAAGAACTACTCTAGCTGTTAACCTTGATTTGACTGATGCACAGACAGCCAGGTTGCAGCAGCTTCAGGAACTAGATGAGAAAAGATTGGATGCCATCCATCAAACGACCATGATCCAGGAACAAAGAACCAGATGGCACGACAAAACTATTAAGCAGAAGCAGTTCCAGAAAGGTAACTGGGCTTTACTGTATGACTCCCATTTCGAGAATTTCCAGGGTAAATTAAGAACAAGGTGGCTAGGACCTTATGAAATAGATGTTGTTTTTCCAAACGGAACAGTCAGACTCTTAACGATTGATGATAATAGAGCACCATTATTAGTAAATGGGTATCGACTCCGTCCGTATCAACGACCTGTTTCTAAAGAGGATTTCAAAGATACCTGCATAGCAAACTTACATTATGTTTTTTTGGGGGAACCTGCTGTCCCTCAAGGCACTTAAATTTCTGTTCATTTATTTATTTTTAGATTAGATTTCTTAACTAATAATCCCTACCAAGGGTTTCCATGTTACAATTAATTGTTTTGCAGATCTTAGTTTCGGAGGATGGCTGAGAATAAAAATTTTAAAAGAATCACTTTGCAGTTTGGGAACGTTTTTCGGACCATTAATCAAGTTTTTCACCATTTCCTGTTGCTGCAACACCATTTCCTATTGCTACAACACCATTTCCTATTGCTGCAACACCATTTCCTGTTGCTGCAACACCACTTCCCGTTGCCGCAACACCACTTCCCGTTGCTGCAACACCATTTCCCATTGCTGCAACATCATTTCCCGTTGCTGCAACACCACTTCTCATTGCTGCAACATCATTTCTCGTTGTTGCAACACCACTTCTTGTTGCTACAACACCACTTCCGTCAATACGACACCATTTCTCCGTAGCCGCAACACCACTTTCCGCGACTGCAGCACGAGCTCATGTCCCGGCAACATCACTTTTCAATGCTGCAATACCAGTTTCAGTACTTAATGAACTATCACCTTGATGGAACATATTATGTTGCACTAAAGGAACCAGCCATGCACTCTGATAATCACACTTTGTCACTACTACTTCCTGTCAAATCGCTTGTATTGTCATGATTATAAACCCGTTGAGATTATGATTAATCCAACAAAAGACAAGATAAGACTTTTGGCGTGCGACTAAAGGTAAAAGTAAAGGTACGCATGTTTAAGTGTGAATATTAAATTATAGTTAATGTGGAGATGTTAATATGACTGCCGAAATCATTGTACTTCCAATCAGATCATTCAGCTGTAGATTTGGGGGGATTACCAAAATATTGTAATTATTGCATAACACGTCAATCGCTGCCACCCTTACTCCTCGCGGTAATATCTAAAACTCACCTCGTCGCGGCATATCCTCATTTGTAACGGTTTACTCTGTCTCAAACTCGGTAACTAGGCCCTGCATTGTGTATTCTCACTGGATCAACAGCTATGGGGGGAAATCTGATCACATATGAACCGAGCACAACAACGCTACTGGAACTCTACCCCGAGGTTTACCAAATTTTCTTGCAAGCAAGATGGGTAGACTACTTTAGAAGACTCCCGAATTTCAACACATAGCAAGTTTTGGAGTTTGCATGCAACTTAAGAGAAGGATTTTCTATGGTCCAAGGAGTACATATTCCAGTAAAGAGGAAGATGTAGCCCAAGTTTCCAAGTTACCGACCAACGGTACACGCTAGTTTAGTAGGAAACATCTTTTTCTGAATGCGTAACAAGGCTTTTTCCTACCAGGCGAGCACGTCGAAGCCAAAGGCAGAGGGGTCGCACTTCAGTCACTACCTCCACCATGGCCAAAGGTCACGGAGTTTGTCAAGTAGTATTTGACTTGCGAAGGTCGTTACCAGGTAATTTACCAACACAACTTCGTTTTGTTAAATCATTTGAGGCATGGTCAATTGATAAACATGCCTTATTATCTATTGGGTTTTCTGAAAAATATGTCACGTTATACTGGAAAAGCAAAGCATCTGGCCCTTTCCCTGAAACACCACCGTTTAGCCCAACTCTTAATAAATAGAGACTTTGCTCTAAATCATCCACCCCCCCCATTAATTCTCCCTAGCAAATAGGAGAAGATCCTCAGCAGGAAGAGGAAATTCCCCAACAACCAGAGCAAATACCCCAGGAAATTCCCCAACAACCAGGGCAAATACCCCAGGAAATTCCCCAACAATTAGCAGCAGAAACACCCCTACAGACGACCCCATCTCCCAATGAAGCTCAACCATCTACCCCCATGCTTCATATCTCCACTGATGACTCCCATGATAACACCCCCATCATTTTTCTTAAAAGAAAAAAGTAGCAGAAAACTGAAACTCCACCAAAAAGGAGAAGAACCAGGGCTTCGGTCAAAGCAGCTGCTATTCCCGATAACTCCCCCAGTCTGAAGGAAAGTGGCCGAAAAAGAAAAATTACTAATTTTCCTGCCTCCTTACCGAGGCAGCGAACATGGTCGACTGCAACAGTTAAACCCACCAGCCCTGTGATCCCCAGTTCTCCACCCATCACCCTAACACTCCACATTCCAGTCATCCCAGAGCAGTCCCTTTCCTCACCCTCTGGGGCTGAGATGCAAAGCGTTGACAATTTTGTGACATTATTTTCTGAGGCAGCTACTACACAAGAACCAGCTGTCGAAAAATCTAAAGTAGACACCGAAGGCGATATTGGGCAAGTGGCTATTACACAAGAACCAGCCACTGACCCAACAGGTGACACACAAGAACCACCTGTTGGGGATGCAAATGACCAAGTGGATGTGGAATAACAATCCCTTCCTCCATTAGAGCTTGCAGATACACAAGCTCCGCCTACCATAGCCTCCCTGTAGGAAGAAATTGAGTTTCTAAAATCTCAAATTAAGGATTATCAACAGGAGATAATAATGGTTAAAGAAGCCTATCAGAATGAATATAATCTCCACATCTTAGCACGGGTAGCGTCTGTAACAGAAAAAAGTCAATACAGTGAGTATATGTGCAGTGAGTGTGGTGAGTTGTACACTCAAGAAGGATATAAGATAGTCCAGGTTCCAATGACCGAAGCTAATCCACAGCCCTCTGTTACTGTAATCAAAATATAACAACCTGTTGCTGTAGTCAAAACAGAACAACCTGCTGCTGTAATTAAAACAGAACAACCTGCTATTACACAAGAATCAACAGGAGTTGCAGCATAAGAAACAGAACAACCTGCCGTTACACAAGAACCATCAGGAGTTGCAGGACAAGAAACAGAACAACCTACTGTTACACAAGAACCAACAGGGGTTGCAGGACAAGAAATGGAACAACCTACTGTTACACAAGAACCAACAGGATTTGCAAGAGAAATAGAACAACCTGCTGTTACACAAGGACCAGCAAGAGTTGTAAGAGAAGAAATAGAACAACTTGCTATTACAGAAGAACCAACAGGTTTTCTAAGAATTGTAAAAGAAGAAACAGAGCAACCTGTTGTCACACAAGAACCAGCAGGTTTTTCAAGAGTTGTGGAGGAAGACATAGAACCACCGCGGGCCACCCAAACTACTACAGAACAGAAATCCTTTTCTGATGCCTATGCACAGACTGAACCTCCCTGTGTCAGTGATGCTCACACGGAGACCTCTAGTTTTCAACAACTAAAGGACACATGGAGAACAAAATACGAGCTTTCACAAGGGAAGGAATTCCAACAGCAAAAGTCAACTTGGTTCAGCTATGCATACAGAAATTGGTATGCACTTGAACAGTCTCGAGCTCAACATAAAGAAAATAAGGAAGTAAAAGCTAGGCTGTCCCGTGCCTTCAATCTGGTTCAGAGGGTACTGGCTACAAGAAAACCCACTTTCAATTATGCAGTATTCTTGAGAGAATGGTTGGCGTTCTTGAAAATAAAGGCAATTAGAGATGGAAGACCCTCCAAGTTGATACACCTGATCAATTTATTGAAACATTCAGAGAAGCACCAAATAATGATCAAAACTTGCTCTGTGAACTTTATCTTCACAATGAGGCCATGCCTGAAGATAGAGCAATGAATATACTCCCTATTGTTGGTGATATCCAAATAAGAGCCTTCATCTCTTTTCTAGCCAATCAATTGACTTGAAAACATGCCTATATGTCAGCAACGCATAATGAGTATAACTTCCTCCTCTGGATTCGAAATGAACCACAGAATGCAGCTACCTTCATTGCACAGCATCGAAAAAATCTAAGTAATCCGGAGTTGGTTGATCATATGAGGAAACTATAGGCAGTGGTCTTGCAGGACTGCCAACATTATGTAAAAAGAAAAGGGGCACTGGCCATTGAAGGAAACAAGTTATTTTGGGAACATTGTCCCAAAGAGAGACAAGAATATCATCCTTACAATCCCCTCAATCTTCAGGTAGAAATTTCACGCATACCTTATTATGTCAAATGTATGGAAAATTGTGCTGAGAGGTAGATTGGCTACCATTTTCATTTCCCTCTCTTGTGGTTACCTGGTCAGCAATATAAGGCTCATTACAAACTGGCCAAAAAGGAGGAGGTAGCAGTATGGCAGCAATTACAGAGTGTCCAGGGATTCAGAAGCAGGTCTGATAAAACCTTCTTTAGCTACTGTATCAGCAACTTACACTGTTCATCCTAGTACTCCGACTTAGATTCAGAGTAAACGTTGCATAAGGAAATGCAACCCTTTCAGTTGGGGGGGATGTTAGGACTCCATATAGTCTACTTTTGACCTCATATTTTGTCATGATGCTACCCTTTTTAGCCCATAAGTAGAAACCCTTGATAACATTTTGACCTCATCATTCCAAGGTATGAAGTAACTCTCCTCATTTGCTATATGTTTAATTATTCAACACATATTCATGTTATCTTTACAATTAATCTTTGGAAATTGACTAAGTCGCTGACAATTGATTGGAACTGTTCAAAGTCCACAGAATTGTAATTCACAATTGCTGCAACACCAGAAACAACAACTGTGCAGTTGTTGCAACACCAAAAATAGCAACTGACTAAAGCAAGAAAAGTCTTAATTTGCAAAGGATGAAACAACAATTGTCGAGCTGGGTAGTAACTGTCTGAAGCTGGAAGAACTATACTTGGCCGATGATGATATAGCATGATTAGCCAAACTTAGTCACAGATGCTGGAACACCAAGAACAACATGAAGAACTTTAAGGAACAGTTGAGATTTACCAAATCGACAACAACAATGGAACAACCAAGGATAGTACAAGAACCCCGAGGAGATAGATGAAGACTACCAGTTTTGCAACAGCGGAAGGATCCGATTAAACAAAGGACGACATAGATATACACTGTTGTAACAGTATGCTGTAACAGGAATTGATTTCCTATTTTTTGTACAGAAGGATCAAACTCAATGAATAATGACAATCTATTGTAATATATGTCTCCTCTATAAAGAGGAGACATCTACAGATGGAAGCTAAAAAAAAAAGATATAAAGAAAGTATTGTAGTGCAGAGGAAGTCTGAGCTTTTATTGTAATTGGACTTTTCAGCAGATGAATAAAGCACTGTTCTGAGCATTTTAACTTAGCATCTGTGTTCAGGGGAATCTTGTGAGAAGGACAGGGCCCACCTTCTTCACAAGATTCACCCATTTCTTTCCTATTAAGTGTGTGTGTGATTTTTGTACATTTTTAGCCTTGCTTTTGATATTTCCTTTTTGCTGATACTCTGTTTCCTTGACTGATTGGTGCTGTGAGAAGTGTGTCACCGGTGATTAAGATTTTTCAGTGTGTATTGGCAAACTGGTCACAGAGGCAGGAGCTAAACATCCTTATTCTGAGGACAGGGTCCTGGTCCTCTGTTACAAACGACCATTATTTCTTTTTGCAGATTTGTTACCATTAATTAATTTCCTTTCATCTCTGCAATAGTTTATAATTGTTGTAACACAGAGTAAGGGTTTGATAGGAAGTAGATCTGTTTATACTATAGCCTTTAATGCTTTTAGAATTAAGTGCATATAGTACGAGGTCACCTTTGAAACAAAAGGACTTTCCCGGGTTGACAATTTAATGTGGCAATAGACTATTTAATCAATAAACAATTCAAGAAGCCAACACCCTACAAACCCCTCTATTGCCAGATGAAATTGTTTTTAACGAACCGCACTTGGCATGAGCGTTGCTACTGAAACTTGAAGACTAGGACTTGTTGGATCACGAGATGTTCCCACACCTAGAAATTGAGTAGTTGATGCATTGCATCATTGATAAAAATATGGGAATGACCACATTGGAGCCATGGAGGTGGCTCAAGGGTGTAGAAAAGGCAAGGTTGCTCAACCTACTCTAGGTGCCGCACAACAACCGCACCCTGATGACAGTTTTGGTCATCAAGTAGTTGTTGTGCTTGGTGCATGATGGGTGTCTATGGCTGGAGGAGACGATACCCATCACAGATAGGTTGATTCACTCGATAACGCAACTACCATATACAGGAGAGAATCTGTCCATAATATTTTGTAGAAAAGGTGGTGAGTAGGCTCTCGCAGAATTAATGAAGGAAAAATTTAAACTGGTGAAGAAGTCACGTGGGTACACTATATCCAGCATCTGTGACCCCGTCATGAAGGAAGCCACACAAATCTTAGAAGGGAAGGTGATGAGGAAGTGTTGTGCTAATGAGGTGTCGACGCTTGTCATCGTGCTTGTAGCATAGTGTGCTGAAGGAGTCAAGTTCAACTGGTTGGACTACCTATGCAAAGAGTTCATCGCAAACTCTCACGAAGCACGGGAGCTCAGTAAGATGTTCCACTACGCGTGGATCTTGCTGTCAATTGTGCTAGTAGCATGGGATCTACCAGAGGACATTTAGTTCCCTTTAGTCATGCCAAACCTCCCGGAAGCAGCGAAGTATGCTTCACTCTGAGTGACCAAGGATGCACAATGAGTCAGGGATAGCAAGATCTTTTGGATCTTGATGGAGATGAACATCCAGATGGCCATCAATCAGAAGCCGTGATTGTCACCTATAGTTTATGCCAACCTATAAGGTTACGCCGAATTCAAAGCCGACTTCCACTGAGTCTCCATCAGGGCACAGGAGGACCTTGTGCAGAAATGGTATGACTTGCCCTATCCGACAACAGATGACACCATTGATGCGGTGCTTGATCAATGGCCAGTGTAGTGGTGCATTACCATAGACTTGGCGGTGGGCGGGAGCAAGTCCGCCACGAAAAAGAAGAAGGAGGAGGCCAAACTTAATATGGCATAGCTAGCTAAGAAGAAGAAAAAGGAGGTCGCTGATAAGGCCCGGGCGGAGCGCGAGGCCACACAGCAGGTAGGCAAGCACACAGGTGGGAGAGAGTGAGGATCTAACAAAGGCACAAGGTTGCCCTCACCTGAGATAGAAGAAGAGACTGAATAGAATTGTGCAAACCCCTAGGAGATGTCCACCCACATCAAGCACTCAAGAGAGCTGGAGAAGGGAGGGTCTAGGAAGAAATCAAAGGCGACCAAGACCTTGCTGGACCCCATCACATTGACAAAGGGAGATTTACATGATATCAGTGACACAGTCAGGGATGTCACCGCGTGGGCCCTAAAAGAATTTGAACAGTAGCAGCTGATCATCCTAGGGGCTATCCAGGTAGGGTTGTGGGAGTTGCAGACCTATGTGTCGCAGGCTAGCACATTGTCTACGAGCTTGGCTATCGACACTTTAGGGGCTACCAATATGCTGTGCACGAAAGCTTCCAGTGTGATAGTGTTGTTGAATGGAGCACTACCTACAGAGAATGAGGCTGACAGACCCACTGTCAACTCCCTAAAGCAAGTAGGGTTGAACTTGGTAGCACTCCTGCGTGAAGCACTCCACCTCTTGTAGGATGGAGTGATTGCAAAACTGAGGGCCTGAGAGCACCGCGCCCTCTAAGTGATCAGTGAATAGTGGATCAACAACGAGCAGATGGCCCTACAGAGAAATGTTTCCATCGTCGCTAAGATCGAGGTGACCAATCAGAGAAAACAAATTATGCAGGTCATTGAGAAGCATGCTGAATGGTGCCAGAGTTGGCCATTCTAGAAGAGAAGCCACTTGAGGTACACATCTACAAGTTGGCCACAGGGATGTGTGACACTCAGACTGAGATGGCGCGAGTTCAATTGGAGTTGAACCTACAAATTATAGAGTTACAGTTGAGGTCCTAGCCTTCAACTCTGCCAGAAGTGAAGGAATAGTAGGCGACCATTGTCACAGAAGTAGTAGCGGTGGTTGATAATGCAGTAGAAGACTACACGTAATTGTTTGAGTAGTCATTTGAGGTCTTGACACACTTGCAGGATGACCCCAGTATATAGAGACTAGAGATAGAAGCACATGTGGTACAATAACGCTACGATGAGGTTAAGGGAACAACGTGAACTGTCACACTAACAAAGAGACTAGCCAAGCTATAGGAGGCCAATCAGTTGAAGGAATAGGTGGACATAGCGCCGCATAAGGAAGCAGTGTTGAAGGCAAGACTAAAGCCCTGGGTGGATGAGGCTTATGCAGTGACAAGGAATATTGAAGGCAAGATTGCAACTCTATAGGCAACGCAACAAAAGCTTTAGGCTGATAGTGTAGGAGCAGTGACCGAGCAGACAGTGGAAGACGCAAAGTAGGCGGAAGCTCAATGCACAACCAAGGTTGTAGTCATACGGGTTGAGCTAGAAAGGCTTCGTTCAAATATCTCCATGCCTACCAAGTGACTCGAGGGTGAGTCATGATGTTTGTGTTGGGGGCCTATTGGGAACGGGATCCCCCATGGACATTTTTGGGGTTAAAAGCCCATGTTTTGCTTAAATTTTTTAATAAACTTATAAAGACTCTGCATTTTGTGATAACGAAGCAAGAAGGTGTCATAAGTCATAAAGGATTTTCTGCCCTTAGTTTTGTAAAGTAAAGTTGGCTGTAAGAGATCTACCCATGGTCCACAGACCATGGGATTGTATAAAAAGAACTAAGCTCTAAGTAGTTTTAGTGAGACACAAGATAAGAGAGTCATAGCTCTGAGGTAAGAAGTTTAAGTTTCTAGGTTGTAGCGTAGGTAGAGGCTCTATAGTTGAGTGCACAAAGGTCTAGGGTAGAAGTCTGCAGTTGAGTGCGTGGACCCCTACAGCTGTGCGCGCAGGGTGGATAGAGTCTGTAATCACTTGGAAGATATCAATAAAGGGAAAAATTATGCAATTTTTGTGTCTTTGTTATGTTGATGCATATTGATCTGTTATGTATGAATTTCATTTATAATGCTTATGTTATGCATGAATGTGTATAATTATGTTGAATAACTAAACACAAATAATATCATATGTTTACGCGGTGCTAACTATGAGTATATAATAAGATAAGTGGGATTCTTAAGATAACTTGACGATATGTGCAATACGTTACCTTAGTAGCATGAAAGTGTCTAAACCGAAGGTTAGGGCTGTGCTAAGGTCAGTCGTAGCCTTTCGTGGAGGTATTGAAGGATGGAATAAAGGGCTATTCTGATAAGCCATAGAGCAAAGTGACCTGCGTGAAGGCAAGAATAGAGAAAAAAACAAACATCACAACCATTTTAGGGTGCGAAAACTTGGTTCCAACATCCCCCTATACTGCTTTGGGTGAGACTTCGATTCATGCTCCATGGGATGATGCTGAAAGAGCCAGTAGTGTAAGGGTTTGTTTGGCTAATTAATGTTGAACTTGGGTCAGGCCCTATCAATCCAACACTTGTTGTTGTCATATGATATTTAGGTTGATGATTAGGTTATATGTTGTTAATAAGCATGATGTGTAATGTGTTGTTGTTATATGCTAGTAACTTGATGATTAGAGTTATTACGTTAGGATATTGATTTTATATGTATCATACTAAGATGGATTGGTCTATGCAAATGGTTAGGGTATGAAATTCATGTATGAGTTGATATGTTGTGATATAATGTCACACTAATCTAGATTGATTGTGTAAATGTGATTATTATGCATGAATGATAATTTTTTATGGTTTTATGATGCGAAGATGTTAGTCAGTGAATATTATGGATATCATGATCTTATTTGTGTTTGAATTGATATGTTGTGAAGTTATACCATGCTAACTAGATTGATAATGCGAACAAGATATCCTCCCCTGAGATACATTAAGGTATGAGTTGTTTATATTTGGTTTATCTAGCATGTTATATTTAAATGTCATTTAAATGCTTGATTAATTGAATGATATGAGTATGTGTCAATAATATTTCTTGCCGAAATTATCTTGTTTTAGGATGGTTGTACTAATACATATGTGTTGAGATAGCTGATATGTACTTGAGTGTAATAGGTGACACTTGTAGCATTATGTCTAATGACTATGAGTTGACTATGGATTATGAGATGATTGTTAGTCTTGGTAAAGGTTGATGTCAAATGGATAGATATGATTGTTAGTCTTGGTAAAGGTTGATGTCAAATGGATAGATATGATTGTCTTGATATTTGGAACATGTGGTTGACGTGTGTAAACAATTGAAGGAAACCTGCTTGGTATTAGTGTGAAAAGGTAGTAATTAATTTGTTTATATAACTAATAGTCGGGTGATGTGATAGTACATAGTAAGAATCAATTGCAACAAGGTAAAAAGGTAAAACAAAGGAATTGGGAAAGAATTCCTTAGGCTATGTTTGGAAACCCTAATTTGAAAGAATGAGTGTTTTGCATAAAAGAAACCTTCTTCACCTTGATTTTGTTTAACATTATGGAGATATGTGCTATATTTATGAACATGTATTTGACAGGTACATCAACTAGTTGCTAGTTACAACTGGATCTGTTAAATGATTGGAGTGCCTTTGTGAGATGGATTGCATGTGTTCAATTTCAAGAATTTTTTTTGGCACAACACGGTGAGGTAACTACTGTATTGTTATGTTTATTTATGAATTCACAGTTATGTGTTTATGGAAATATGATACAGGGGATTGCATGGAAAAGAGAATGCAATGAAAATTTTGAAGAAGGCTCAGGTTGATATTTTCTTTGGAAGCACAGGGAACCATGGGGATTTAGTCATGGTGGTTTTTGAGAGTCTTGTGAATTTGATTCTTTGTGCTTTTTTTGAGCTTGATTTGAAACTGCATTTATGTCTAGTGTATGGCCATATCACTTTGTTTGCAATGTCGTATTGTTATTGGTTTTCATGGTTTTCTTCTTGTTTGTGTTTCTTCTTGCTTTTTATGTTTTTATTCTTGGGAATTGGTTGGGAAAGAGGAAATTTAATGGAGCTTAGGGAGAGTTGAATGAAACCTAGTAGGTAATGTGAGACTAGAATGAAGATCAGTGCATGAGTAAGGGAATTTGAAGGTTAGAATATGACAATCGGTTGGATTGGTTCAGTCCACTAGTGTAAATGGACAGTGGTAGTACACTCATGAGATAGGTAACAAGAAAGGTGAAGTAAATGGATTTGAGGATTCAAATGCCTTGGCTATGTTGGGAATGATTGTTCTTAATGTTGTGCATTGTAACACCCTCCTCCCAGGTCTACCCAAAGTAACCATGCCAACCAGGGTAAACATGAGATGAGAGGCTACTATGGTCAGATTGAACCTCCTATGTGACCTTAAGGAAGTGGAATCGACAGAACATCATACACAACCATCCAACATCATTAAAAAAACCCTTAGGAGATAAGTTAGACACTCAAACAACATGTCCTAGGGTCCCACTATTGTTCTGGATCTCTTAGGCCATAGTCACTCTCATGCTATGGGTAAGGGAGTGACCAGAAAACTAAAGTCGCTCTCATAGGCCTGCCTACCAGTGACTATGGACCAAAATTGCCAGTTTTGTGCCAAAGACCTTGAGATTAAGCCAATTTTTCAAGTGCAGAGCCTAGGCCAGTACCTAGAATAGAATGATAACTTGAAATCATAAGAGTACAGGGAAACAATGAACCAAAAACAATAAGGTCAACAAGACCTGAACCAGACCCCTACTAGCCATGATAGGCATTTCGTCAAAGATATCTGCAACATGTAACCTACAGGTGTAAACAATAGAATTAAGTGTAGGGATCTCATACTTATCTGATAATCGCTATGAACCATTGTTCCCTGATGACAATTTCTTCATTATCATCTATTATGTCATAGACACATTATCCATTCATGTACAAGTAAAAACATGTTGAGACCTATACATATTGTTGTCATAAAATGTACATATAACTAACATAATAGGAACATAAATACAAAAAACATATCAGCCATCGAAATCCATATATACATCAGTACATTTACATATGAAAATCAAGGAAATGTATTTCTCATTAATGAAGGCAACAAACCAACCAAGGATGGGAAAACCATGTTCCACACAACCATAGAATGGCTAAGCCAAATCTCTCTTCAGTCATTCACCCTTGTGCCATATTCCAAGCATGAATGTGGGATCTCATAGAACACATAAATAAAAACCCATTCAGGGCTTCCATAGGCCATCCACCTCAAACCATCAAATAGTGATACTACCTCACGATTGGAGATCACAAAACTGTCATCAGATTGGTCTCCATCGAAGCCTTCCAGGGCTTCTAGAGCATTTTTCCAACGAAGGCTTCCAGAACTAGTAACTCAGCCCATAGCTTATATGAGGTTTCTAGAGCATTTATCCAACCAAGGCTTCCAGGACTAGTAACTCAATCCAAGCTATTATAGGGCTTCCAAAGTGTTTTTTCAACCAAGGCTTCCAGGACTAATAACTCAACCCAAGCTAAGGAAACATCAGAACCAACCAAAAACAAACAATGAAAGTAAACCCACAATCACCATGGATATCCAAGAAATGGCAAGGCTAGGCAATCCACTGTCGATCTAGGAAATCCTCCATGCCAATGACAGATGACAACCAAGAAACCACATGCATATGCTATGCATTCCAAAACTAGTGAAGAAATCATACATGCAACTTGGTACTTGCAAGAAAATATGATGTAGTTGTTGATGTCAATGACTTCTTACACTTTCTTAGTCTTCCTTTTCCTTCTTACTCCATGAACCAAAGTATTCCACACCCTCCAAGAGTGCTCCAAGAAAACTCTAAGTATCCAAGAGTATGAGGGAGAGAGAGAGAATAATGTGGGAGCTCCAACACTGAATTGATCAAGTCTTGCCCACTGATCCTCAAAAGCATTTTTATTAATGAGGCCTCTATTTTCTTCTTTTTCCATTATTTTCCTTCATTTTGCTCCTCACATGCAACCTATGACCTTTCACCTTCCTTTCCTCTTAATTCTCATTATTTTCATAAATAAAATGCCAATTAATTCCTCATGCCTTTCCAAACCCTTAGACATTTCCTTTTCCAATTCCCTTAGCCATAATAAACCAAATCAACACCCACTAAGATGTTTCCCCCACCATTAATCTTGGAATACATGTCCCATCATCTGTGGTATTTATATTTTTACATGGAATTTTCACCAGGGTTGTTACAGAACCCTCCCCCTTGGGGGAACACCGTCCTCGATGTTCATTGACACCTACAACCAACAAGACTACTGAAAACAAAACATACTACCCATAGAGCTTTATAACATAGCTCGTTGCAGTATTTACAATGACCATTTTCTAAAAGAAAACATCATGACAACATATGGCATAGTGGAGCTTTATAACACAACTCATTATAGTATTTGCAATAATCACATATACAAATCTTCTAAACTAGAGAATAAGATAATACGATGCCCATATCAATTAACAGCGGAATCCATAGGCTTACACCTCCACCCTAAAAGTAGTACTAGGATTCACCTCATTCCCAAGAAGTCCAAAATCTACTACCACAGTCAAAGTTGCATCCAATGTGTAGCGTTGTAATCCAACACCACTTGTCCTCTCAGTGAATAGTTACCTACTCATTATTCCAGGGTGCACTCCCAATGTGCATCTGATTCCATCTTGCAATGCTCATGACCAAAAAAAATCCATCCCCAACCTTCCCTTCTCTACTACATAGTCCCTCGGGAAATCTGGTATACCCTTTTGTGTAGTCACTCACCTTCCAAGTTCCGCTGGCACCCCCATCCCATGCAGTCCATCCTTTTTCAAGGCTTCCTCACATCAGAAGATACAAAAACCAAGGCATACACCTACCTCAAAACCATCATATCGGTCATAACATGATCATGGAAATCAATGGATACAATTGGGTACCCATGTCCCACAATGGCCCTATTCCTGAAGTGCTTTACCAACATACTACTGCATATTCCAATTCTTTTAATTGCTATTGTTGATTCTTGCAGTTGATTTTAGCCACCCAACCAGGCATTTCCGTACTCCCTGTACCAAGCACATAACTTCATTAGATTCAAAATAAATTGAAATAAATTCAAATCATACCTCATTGGTAGCTCGTCAATAAGGTAGACTTGCAATCCTATTTACTTCCTATCATGACAAGTCAAACTAGCATCATGTGTAAAAAAATCACATCAGGCTAGCTCAAAACATAACCATCATAGATCAAAATCATGAATCACATGTAACCATCATAAACCAGAATCTTAGATCACATGTAATCATCATAGACTAGAATCATAAATCATATGCATAATAAAACTAACTTACAATACCAATACTTATCCTTCATCAATCCTTACTTTTGCCTTTGTTCTTTTATGTACACACCGAATCAGTTGCCACACCCAGAAAACACCCAGTGCCTTCTCCTCCACCATGTGCACATATGCATACTGTGCATCACACATATACAACCACACACGCCATACAACACAATGAAACACATGCACCTATACCTGACATAAAACACATACACCTACACCCAATGTACGTACGTATACATGCACAATGTATATTAGAAGACATTCATCTGCACACAATGTGTGACACCAGAAAATGCATACACATACTCCAGGTATACAATAAAATGCATACACCGATACCCGATGTACAACACAACTCGTACACCTACACCCAGTGTACAACACAACACAATACATATGCCTACATCCTGTGTACAACACAATACATGCACCTACACTTGATGTACAACATAACACGCATATGTCACGATACCATGACTACATAATGCACATAAATAGTATCGAATTCCCACAACACAGCATGTATGACATGCACTCAATCCCACACATACACTAGCAACACATGTACCAAGCATCACTTGCACAATTTGTACAGAACACCATATGTACACTGCACCACTATACAACATGCACACAATACCACATGTACATAGTACCACATGTATGACATGCACATGACACCACATGTACATTGTGCCACATGCAAGACATGTACATAGAACCACCTACACACATCACCACTTGCACAACATGTACATAGCACCACATGCAGAAAATGCCACTTGTACAATCATGCACACCACACCATATGTACATAGCACCACATGTACAACATGCACACAACACCACTTGTAGATAACATTGCATTTCCAACATGTACATAACATCATCTATACATAGCAATGCATATCCAACATGTGCATAGCACCATATGCAAACCATACCGCATATCCATCATGCACACAGTACAATATGTACACAATACCACATCCCAACATGTACATAGCACCATCTATACCAAGCATTGAATATGAAACATTCATACAACACTATATGTACTACACCATGTACATAACATTACATAATCAACATGTACACACACTAAATATACACCACACCACATGCACACAACATCACATGTGCAACAAGTACAACATATACAACATATGCACAACAGACGTACCACACATCCAAAATCACATTGACTCTTTACCAAGCAACCTTACTTCCATTGTTTTATCCATGCTTTTCCCAGCATGTCATAGACCACACTGCTTTCGCTTTGATGATGCATCCCTCGGTATAACCTGTCCATAACATAAGCATAGGCATACTACAAGCATACAATATAAATTAATATTCACATGATACTGACCTCATATGTTTGTCATGACTACTCTTCCCACTTGACTCCTCATAGACCAGGAACCTCTTCATGTCATTTGCTTGCATAAGCAATCATTCCTCCACAAGGTTGATTCCTGATGACCCTATCAGGCAGTGACATAGATACATGTACACATACATACGTCATAAAATAATAATGATCTCATCATTCAACATCATACATACATACATAAGTACATATAAACATTAGCATAAAATAATCATGATTCATGATCACCCTGTGAGACATGACATACATGCACACCTACGTGTATATGTTTATAAATGTCAACATAATCATGATCCCAACAAAATTTCCAAATATTATAAGATGAAGGTTAAGAGAACTTCCTTTATTCATGCAAAATGTGAAATATTGAGAACAATAGTTCCCAACATAACCAAGGCATCAAACACCTCATATCCATTTACTTTACCTTTTCTTTATTACCTTTCCCATGATTGTTTTGTCATTGTCCATTTAGCACAATGAATCCAACTAGTCCAACTAATTGTCATAGTCTTACCTTCCACTGCATTTACTCATACACCAAGCTTAATTTGTGTCTTACATTACCTATTGGGTACCACATATCTCTCTCCTAGATCCATCAACTTTTCCTCTTTCCCAACCAATTCCCCATACTCAAAACATAAAAGGAAAGAATGAAAACAACAACAAGAAGAAAACCATGAAACCCAATAAAAACATGATGCCGCAAACAATGTGGTATGTCCATACTCTAGACATAAATAAAGTTGTAGATCAAGTGCAACCAAATTAAAAATACCAAAAGCACAAGACTAACAACAAACACCATGACTCAATCCCCATGGTTCATAAGGAAACCTAACTAGAGCCTTCTTCAAGATTTCATGGAAACCTCTCTTTTCCAAGTAGTCCTCTGCATCATATTTCCATAAAAACATAACTGTCAGTGTATAAATAAACATAACAATACATTAGTTACCTTATCTTTTTGTGCCAAGCATGTTTCTTGCAACTGAACACATCTGCGCCATCTCTCAAGGGACTCCAATCCTTTGAGAGATCCACCTGTAACTAAATAATAGCTAATATACTTGTCAAGTACATGTTCATGAATCTAGCACATATCCACATAATGTCAAATAAAATCAAGGTTAGGAAGACTCCCTGTATGCAAAGCACTTGTTCATTTGGAATTAGGGTTTCCAAACATAGCCAAAGGAATTCTTACCTGACTCCTTTCTTTTACCTTTACCCTGCTACAACTGAGTCTTACTATATGTTGTCATGTCACCCAGCTATTAGTTATATAAACACATCAATTATTACCTCATCACGTTAATACCAAGTATGTTTCCTGCAACTTCTGACACATGTCAACCACATGTTCCAAATATCAAGACAAACATATCTTTCAATTCGAAATCAACTTTTACAACCAATAATGTCATATGCCATAGTCAACTCATAGTCATTATACATAATGCTACAACTATCACCTACTACACTCAAGTACATATTAACTGTCTCAACACATATGTGTTAGTAAAACCATCTTAAAGAAAAATCATTGGAACACATACTCATATTATAAATTCATCAAACATTCAACCAACATGCAAAAATACTATGTTAAATAAATAAACTTGGAACCAAACACTCAAACACCAAATAGACATCATAATCAAACAAACTAAGCACCAAATATATGACATAAGAAAACTCATACCTTAATGTATATCAGGTGAGGCTATCTTGTCTGCATAATAAATCTAGGTTAGCATGATACAACTTCACAACATATCAACTCAAACATAAATCATGATACCCATAACAATAACTAACTAACATGTTCATGTCATAAGCTCATAAGCATTTGTCATTCATGCACAACAATTACATACGTACAACCAATATAGATTAGTATGACACCATATCGCAAATATGTCGGCTCATACCTGAATATCGCAAACATAACCATCTGCATAAGTCAAACCAGGCTAACACAATACATATAACATCAAGATCTTCAATGTGTTACACAAAAATATCGTCACCATGACTATTTGCAGTCAGTATGTGTCTATCATCACTTATACTGTCCTCCTAAGAAAGTCTCAAACCTCAACTCTTCATGTCAAGCTTTGCAAATGAGAGAAAGACATTAAAAATCAATAAAGCTCTGGTTCCGCACTTTCTCTCAGTTTTGCCTGTGGACCCGCACCCTTTTTTCATATTACCTGCGTATCTGCATGCTCTGTCTGTAAAGGGGTGGGTGCGTACCCCTGTAAAAGTCAAAAAGGTGCAAGTTTATTCTAAAAAACTCACTTTGGGTTAATTCTAGATGATTCTAGAAGGAATTTTGACGTGGATCGTTCGCTCCAAGGTGGTTCATGCATCCCAAAAGAGAAGGAGCTAATCCCTTGATAGGAGGAGCTATCCCTTTGAAGGAGGGCTTTATCCCTTTGAAGGAGGACCTAGTAACTTCCCTCCATTGCAATATAAATTAAGGCATTGGGTCGGTTATTGAAGAGGTTAGAAGCTGAACATTTTTTAGGGTAAATGCTGATGGAATTTGGATTTCCTAGTTAAGCTTGAGAGGAGAGATCACATACCTTTTGGCTTCATTGGGAAGTGAGTGAAACTTGTCAAAGTAGAGGATACTTCTTGTCAGACCCTGGGAGGAGCTTGTACAACATCAAGGCACAAGTTGTAAAGTTCTTCTTTGATTTGAATTAATACAATCAGATTCATTTTTCTCAACGAATTGTCTTATGTGGTTTGTTTCATAATCTCCTTGATCATTATGATGAATATGCTTTAAGATATTGGCTTTTCAGGTGCTATTTAATTTGTTTTCTTGTTTGTGTTTGCAGACTTAGTTCAAGGAAGCTCATTTGGAGCAAGGGAGCGAGGCTTCCACAAACTTGCATTGGACCAAAGGTAGGCCTAAAACACTTGTTTGCCTTTGTTTTTAATTGTATATTTAGAGAAAGATATTTTTTGATTGGCTTGCTTGTCACTAGATATCGTTAGATACTAGGGAGGTCGATCTTGTCCGCAACCTCGACTCATTCCGTGTGACAAAATGGCGACTTCGCTGGGACTTGATTGTTTTCCTTGTTTTTATTTTGACCTGAGAAACTTGTGTTTTTGTTTTTGTTTTTGGCTTGTTATGTGTGGAATTGGGTGGATTTAGTAGATCTAGGATTATTTTTGCTTTTCATAACTTTAGGAGAAGGCCGCACCCTGTGCTTGTAACACAGTGCGTACTTATACGCATGTTTACTTTGCACACAGAGCGTGCACGCACCTGTGTAAACTCTAAGCCTGCGGACCCTGCTAAAATTTTGAAAAACTAAAATTTTTCTCTTTCAATTAGTTTAGTATTAGTTTAGATGTTGGTATCCTCAACCCAGACCTGCATGTGACTTGTTAAAAGCTTTTGTTGGTTTAATTCCATTTGTGTTAAGGTTTTAGGTGAAATTCCTAGAAGTTTTGGTTGCCGGTCTTGATTTTTTGGTCGCGTAGTAGCTCAAAGTTTAGAAGTTGTAGAAGCCTCAGATCACCTTGGTTTTTACTGGCCTTCTTATGAGTATGACCATTTGCAAAATCTACCATTGTTGAGGAATCCATATTGTGTTTTCTCTTTGCGAAACTTCGAAAAAGCTTGTGTTAAAAGTTTGGATGTCATTTTTACAAAAGAAAACAAAAAATCACTTGTTTTTTGACTGATTTGTGATTCTGGACAAGTTAGTCCTTGGTTTGCTTATCGCCAAGTAAAACATCCTTGAAAAAGACATCTTGTAAGATTTTACTTCAAATAGTTTTTTATAGTTTTTAGATCTCAAGATTTTCTTTATTCATAGTTTTGAGTGTTTTTATAAAAATACAAAAATCTCTTTTGAAAAAGTTTGTTTTTGTAGTATTTGAGCGTTTGAAAGAAAAGGGAAATTCTTGTGAATATAACTAGTTGTCTCGTTTTGAGTGCATTGGAAAAAAAACTCTTCCTTTAATTTGTTTGTTAAGAAAGATTTGTGTTTACACGCATTTGCATTCTTAAACTCTTTCCTAGCTAGAAGTTCATTGAAGAGAAAAAGATTGTTTAATCATCTTAAGTGCATCTTTTTAGTGATTTTGAGTCGAGCCTTCACACCACGAATTTCATCTCCACACCTCTTGACTTAATCAAAAACCAATAAAAATAATGCTTAAAGTAAAATCAGTCTAGTAAATTTTTTTATTTCTAGGGCTCTATTACACTAACATAACTTAGGCTAGTGTCTTGGATTAGGGAGTACTTAACTCTCCAAGACAGTAAAACAAACAAGTAGCTGTATCTTACGATAGGAGAGAAATACAATTGTTGCATATATGCTTTGGGAAAGCTCATCTTAAAGGAGAAGCACGAGATCGTGTCCGAACCAGTGTGGGAATCAATCCTTCCTCATTGGGAACGATGCCAGATATTCATGTATTAAAAATGGTAAGCCTCGGATTAACCATTGTCGAGGAGCCATGGGTCACTTGTTGGTAAACCTTGGATTATGTCAAGGAGCCTTCAGGGGGATTGAGCTTGCTACTCTACCCTTGTGTGCGTATCGGATCGTAGATTGTTCCCCCAGGTATATGTGTTTCTGTTGGTAACCATAGTGACCATATTCTATAGGATTCTTGCTAAGGTGATGGTGGTGGGAATATCCCACTGTACCTAGAGCAGACATCAGCTAGGCTCACTTGGATTTTCTGGGGGGTTCTCTTCACTTGAGACGGTTTAGTAGAGAAACTTGTGCCAGTCTATTCATTAAGCAGGTTGTCGAGGTAACTGGTCCAACCGCTATTTCTGTATTGAACTCTGTGACGCTGGATTTCATCACCAACTAGTGTTTTTAGTACGGAAAGTTACTGTTTGTGTGTGGTTTGATCTCCTAGATTCTTTAGGCGTATGATTCAATTTGTTTGGTTCTTTAGAGGCTTTAGGTGGTTTTCATTGAGATTTTACTTTGTTTTCGTGTGAAGTAGTTAAAATTTTTAATCGTGGCTGAACTACCGAGGAAGTCCCGTAGACTTTGGGGCCAACCTCCTGAGTTTTCACCGAGCCAGTCTGAAGGGCTACGGGCCTTGGTAACTCCTAGAGATAGTAGAGTTGGGTCACCTGAAAAAGGAGAGTCTTCTTTGGTGGTATATCCTGATTTTTTAGCTTTAATAGCAGATTATAGTACACATTCTGTGTCTGTTTCAGCATTTACTGGTAGTGTTTCATCTACTAGTGATATAGGTGAAGAACCTGAAATATCTGAACCCGAATCTGAAATTGCTGCTACTCCAATATCAGGGTTTGCCTCTCCAGCTTCTAGTGGTCCTAATTCACCTAGGGTAGAAAGAATAATTACCCAAAATCTTCCTTCTGGACTAATAGCTATTGAAGAACTTGCTATTTTGGAAAAAGAAGAAGGCATCCCTATTGCTGAAGATCGACCTGTTATAGAGCTTAGGGAGTGCGAATCAATCTTTTACAGTCCACCTAGGAGCAGTGCTTGGTATCTTTCATTGACTAATTTTTTGGAAAACCCGGGACTAAGTGTTTCACCACCTCGTATTTCTTATCACCCAAAACCTAGATGTTACTATCCTCCATTACATATGTCGAGACAGTCGTCCATGTTTTCTCAATCTTCAAAAGCGTTTTTGTATGGCAGTCCTTCTGTTCCCGCTGGGTATCAGTGAATTTCTGGTACTTTTTTGGGAGAATCTCCTCAACCTATTGAACAAGGGTTGTTAACTGGAAAAAATGGTACTAAACCATTGAGTGTAGAAGATATTCTCATGATGTCAGGTACTATTCCCAATCCTCAACCTCAAGGTGGCCAGTCACTGCCTGGGGGGCAGCCTCAAAATCCTCAAGTATCGCCTGGGGGCAAACCTCAAGGTACTCAGTTTGTGCCTGGGGGGCAACCTCAAGGTACCCAGTTTGCGCCTGGGGGGCAACCTCAAGGACAGTACATACCCACGGGACAGTACGTTCCTCAAGGTCAACCTCAGACTCAATATGTACCTCAAGGTCAACCCCAGTATCAATATGTACCTCAAGGTCAACCCCAGTATCAATATGTACCTCAAGGTCAACCCTAGTATCAGTATGTGCCTCAGGGTTATCAACCCCAAGGTCAGTACCCAACCCAAGGTTACCAACCACCTTCCGGTCAATCATATGTTGAAGGATCTGGAAATGTACTATTGAATTATCAACCCTACCCTCAACTCGGTTATGGTCCTCAATATTCTCAACCTGTTATGGGTCTGTACCCCGGAATGAACTTAGTGCGGGATCCATCTCAATCCCAACAGGTCTTGCAACTGAATGTGCAGTTGTCATCTCAAACTGGACAACCCTTGGTTTCTGGTTCACCCCAGCAACCGGTCCAGTCTACTGTTCAAACTTCTGCACCTTTTGTAGTTTCTCAGTCTGGGCCTAGTACACCTCGTACTCTGCCTCAAACGTATGCTGCAACTACTGCAACATCTGTTTCATTTACCCCACCTTCTTCTGGAGTATCGACAGCTCCGGTTTCTACTATCCCTGTATCTACTCCTCAGACATCTTTACCTCAGGCTGGACCCACGGTCCACACTTCGGTTCAGATGCCTGTAGGACAACCAGGTTTAAGTACGGTTGTCACCAGTCAACCTCAGTTTATTCAACAACCATACCAAGGATAGTACCAATTCGGTCATGCTGTGTAGCAACCAGTCTATCAGTATTAACCGTACCCTGGGTATACATATCAACAACCTCAGCAACCCCAGTACGGTCTGGTTATTCCTGGTTTTTTGGGAAGATATAATATCCCAAATGCAATTTCAATTCCTAGTTATCCTAGATATCCTCCTCCTGGGGTTGGTCTCGTCACCCAGAGTTTTAGGGACCCTAATCGACAGTTACCGTTTATCGCAACTTTGGATTTACCTGACTTGACGCGCCTTACGAATGATCCAATTAACTATCTTCCATTTTGGCCACCAATGCCGCATAAGTTGCCTAGTGATATTCCTAAGTTTGAAGGTAAGCTAGGAGAGGACCTGTCGAACCATGTGATGACTTATAACCTTTGGTGTGCATCTAATTCCATTTCAGATGATTCAATCCATTTAAGACTTTTCCAGCACACTCTAATTGGTCTTGCGGCCAAGTGGTACTTTGAGTTACCACCAGCCACTTTTTATAATTTTAGTTATTTAGCTACTTAGTTTTTAACTCATTTTCAATTGCCAGTCAGATATGACAATGGCACGGAATTATTAACTTTGTTAAAGCAGTCAAAATCCACTTACATTTCAGATCACATTCATGAATGGAGACATCGATGACATTTAGTGAAAGTTTTTATCCCGGATCAGATCTTAGCTGAATGGTTTGTAAAATCTTTACTGCCCAAGATCACTGAGGATGTAGCTAAGGCCGGAGTCGTTACTGAGGAGCAAGTAATTGCTCAAGCACATTAACTTGACTTAGTTTATACTCAGTCGGGTACATTACACGAGAAAATCCCCGATCTACCCAAACAAAATCAAATCACTGCAGCTCCTTCAGGGTCTCATGTCGCTGATGGTATGATTGGTACGGTTAATAAAAAAAGTAAGAAGAATTCTTCCAAGGATTATTCTCCTATCATAACCTTGCCAGATTCCCTGACAAGAGATTCTTCCGCGGAACTTTCTGCCGATATTCATGTTGTAGAGTCATCTACAGCTAAATAAAAAATGGGTGGTAAGAAGAAAGGGAAGAAGAAGAATAAAATAGATAAGAATTCGAAAGAGAAACCAAAAAAAGCGGAATCAACTGATGAGAAATGCAAACCTCGTTATCCTTGTCTCATTTGTGATGAAGAACATTTTACGAGAGACTGCCCTCATCATGCAAAGGTTGCGAAAATTGTCAAAGGTTCCCAAACTCCTGCTGTTTTGAAGGATCCTTTTCCAAATCAAGACAGTAAGATGATAGGTTCTTCCTCAAGTGCCAACGAGGAACCCATACTGATGATGTCCCATGTTAGGATTGTGACTCGATCGCAAGATTATGGAAGTAAAAGTACTGTTGATGGTAAAGAAGCAGAATCTTCTCATTCTAATCCATCAACCCCAGCTCCCGGTTCTGATCCACTACAGATCGAGAAACCTAATCCAGACTTAGTAATCAAACCACCCACCAAGGGTATACTTCGAAAGTCAGATTTCAATCCACATGCGAGAGCGGCTCAGAACTATAACATTGTTGAGGATTTAGCTGTTTCACCTTCAACAATGTTGGCTTTGGAAGTGCTGCAATCATATCCAGCACAGCGTAAATTACTTTTATCGGCTATAGGAGTTGTTGACGTTTAGTACCCAAACCTTATAATCTTCGATCTAGAAAATAGTGCACCACGCTTACCTCATCAAATGGCTATCCAAATTCCAGTGATAGTCAAAAACAGACCTGTTCATAGGACTGTGATTGATGAGGGAGCTTCAATGTGTATTATGTCGATACAGTGTTGGAGATCGCTTGGTTCTCCTTCACTAAATCAATCCCCGATGATTCTAAAAGCCTTTGATGGCCATGGGTTTCATCCTTTTGGCATTCTACAGGATTTACCTATAGGGGTTGAAGGTAAAACCGTTAATCTAGACGTGGAGGTGGTTGATGCCACTCTAGATTACAACCTTCTCTTGGGTCGTAGTTGGTCTTACGCTATGACAGCTGTCATTTCATCGGTCTTTCGGCTTATAAAGTTCCCTCATAATGGAAAGACCGTAACCTTAGACCAGCTATCTTACATTTCATCTGACCCAGCCTCTGCTGAAAGCATTCAGCATGTTGGTAAAACGATTATCCCATATAAGGATGTTGGAGTAGGACTAGTTAAAGATTCCGGCTTACTGGGAACTTTTCCTTTTCCTCCTATCAACGCATCCTCTTCTACTGCGACCATTCATATGATTTCATCAGACACCATTGTTTATGATGATCCTTGGGTCATACCTTCTGAATCTGAGATAGACTCATTTGGTGATCTTATGCCTTTGAGTCCGTATGAACTTGTGTATCAGGCCATGTAGTCGTTCTCCGACACAACATCAACCCAAATTGACTTAATGAATGTGGTCCATGAGGAATTACTTTCGACATCAAACTCGGATTCAATAATGTTTTCTAAACTTGTTCAAACTGATGAGCAAATTCGTAAAATCCTATGCGATCATGAGTTACCATGGGAAGATCCTCATCACAGATCTTCGTTTTTACCCGAGGGAGATCATTTTGAAAATGATTTTTCATCAATTTTTACGACTGAATATGTCAAGGAAGCTCAGAATCCAATGAAACATCCTGATTCTGAGTTAAACTTGGGAAATATTTCTCGAACTATTCCCCTTGACATTTCAGTTAAGCCTGGAATTGTTGAAAACGTTCATATAGGTGCCTCTTGTACGGAAGATGAAATTCAAACATATAAGGCCCTATTTCAAGAATTCTGCGACATGTTCACCTAGTCATATGAGGAAATGCTAGGAATTGACCCTGCAATTGTTATTCATGAAATCAAAACCCACCCGGATGCTAAACCCATTCGGCAACGTTTGCGTCAGATTCACCCAAGAAAAGCTGTTGCAATTAAAGCAGAAGTTGAAAAATTACTCAAAGTAGGTTTCATTTATCCGATCCCGTTAACGGATTGGGTATCAAATATTGTTCCTGTTAATAAAAAGCAGGGGATAATAAGAATATGTATCGATTACAGGGATATCATAGTTTTGTTTCTAGCTGGTGTGTTTTAGATTAAAAAGTGTGTTTAGCTTAGAGAGTGTTTTTCGTCATTATTCTTGCTTATCTTGGTTTTACTCTTGATGTCGCAGATGTCAACGCCTCTCCAAACATTCATTGATGGTGCTTGTCATAGTCCACGGAATATTTCTTCCGCAGCTTGGGTTATTTATTCACCCTCTGACGAGTTGGTATCTATGCATGGGGTAAGCCTCAGTCAAACAACAAACGACATTGCAAATTATAGTGCAGTGATTGAGTTATTGTCTGAATCTATTTCATTTGGGATTCGGAGTTTGATAGTGAGGTTAGATTCTGAACTTGTTGTATTACAGCTTAATAGAGTATACGCCATTAGAAATCCAGTATTATTGAGATTATTTTTGAGAGTGCATCTCTTGGAACGTGAATTTGACTATATTGAATATCAGCATATTCCAAGATCTTTAAAAACATTAGCTGATGCAATTTCTTCTCAAATGTTAAGTAGACATGTGCAATAATCATACAACTAAATTTAAAAACATTCCATAACATGTTTGACAAGATAAGCCGGTAATAGTGATATAATATAGAGTGTGTCAAAATATACATCGTCCTCGATCATAGGTTGAAAAACACCTTATGATCGGCAAAAATGATAAGTACAAAAAGCAAAAATTTCATATGTGACTACAATAGGCGATCATCCCATCACTGGTGATGATCTCGATACAAAACCACTGCACGGGCCACCTTACAAAGGAGCCTCCTAAAAGGTCCTGGGACCCCAATCACATAGCGCTGAAGACAACGAGGAATGTCATCTATGCTAGTCTCTGGAATGTCCCCTGTCAAGCGCTCTAGATGGCTCTCCAACTCGGCCAAAGTCTCTGCTGATTTGTCCTGTGGGGTTGGTGCCGATGCAGCTGGTTGTTTCCTCTCGTAAGGCCGGAGAGCGGCTGGTCGCCGTGGTCCTACATCTGCATTTGAAACTTTTAATATCAGTTTTGGGACGAGATAAAAACAAAAAAAAATTAAATTAGGAAAATGTTGAAAATTATTTTACCTGAGTCATCCTATTGCTCTCCTGGTGGAAGAGCCATGTCTGGGTCCCCACGAAAATCTACCCCAGCATAAGGAAAGTCCTGGATAGAAAAAACCTGGTTCTCCAACCATTTGAAATACTCAGGTTTGAACTGAATGACCTCTGTCCCCTCATCAGGATGATGGGCCATAACTGCAACCCATCGCATCAGTTTGGGCTCTCGAGGAAGCCCAGCTCACACAATGAGGTGCTACGGGATCAACATCGGAACCCTCTCCAGACCAAAACTCACAACTATAGCACCATATCCAAAGGTCTTCAGTTGTCTGTTTTTGGCCCTGGTCAGTTGGCCTTTCACATTAGCCAACACAGCATCGCACCAGTTGAAAATGGTGCCTCGAAAGCAATCAACTGCAATTCGCATCTGGGATCCAGTGGCTATGTGTAATGTTGCGCTACCACAGAGTCTGGTAACTGTAAACCCAGTCACCATGAGTTCAGGACAGGATATGGTCTTGATATCTATCCCTTTGTCTCAGTTCTGGACATTGCAGTACTCTAGCTGGAGGCTCCTGACAGACTGGCCACTTGCCCTAGCCTCGAATAGAGTCAAATGTTCACCTCTCCTAGGCAAACCAGTCAAAAAGTATATGTTTTCCGGCTCTATTTCGAGTTGGTGCCCTCCAATGAAGAAGCACTGGTCCTATATGCTCCATCTATCAACCAGCCACTGCAAAAAGTCCACTTGGGCCCTCATGCTAGGTATGGCCAAGAATTTGTACAAGCCACATGCCTTCATTGCATCAATCGAAGGTTGATGATTCATCGCGGCAAGATCTATGTCCTCATGCTCCCGTTCTCGCCAATCAAGCATGATGTTTATCCTACATCCAGTAAAAAGGTGAATTAGAATATATAAAATTGAATTCTTTGGGTAATTTTTGAGTTCTTTAGGTTTTTAAAACCTTTGCACGGGGTACACACCCTCTTGTTAGGGATAGTGGGTGAGGCCCCACCTTGCCTTCACGGTAGGTGCATACCCCTGACTTTTTTCCCATTGCAAAAAAGTCAGGGTACGCAGGTCCCCTGTGGTAAACCCGCGGGCCCCCGCGCGCGGGTTTTGAAACCTAAAAACCTCCTAAAAAATAAAATGCACCCCTAAAAAACAATTTAAAACAGATAGAAATGAAGAGTAGGATGATGTGGATTACCTGGAGGAAACGACATTCAATTCCAACGGACAGATTTTCCGAAATATTCACAGGAAGTTTCTGACCAAAAGCCCTTTTTTCTCACCCAAATCTCAAACGGTAAAAATGAATGGTTAAAAGTCCCTTTTATAATTTTTTTGAGTAAATAAATTGCAAATTTTTTTATGTTTCACTTTGAAAAGGTAATTTTTGCGACATTTTTACCCATTTTAAACAGGTATGATTAATGTTTGAGTTTTTGTTCAGGTTAATGGATTTTTCAGGCGAAATCGGTCGTTTTCATCGAAAAAACATTAGAGTCACCTTTAAGATATTTTCTAACTCCTAAAACATGAAAAGATTGCTGAGTTTTTCTTTTCAAACTTGTTAAAATGGAACTAAAAAGACGGTCCTCTTACAACCCTTTTCTGACAGTAAAAACACGAAAAGATTGCCAGATTTTTGTCGTTTCAAATTCGATATTGGTCATAAAACGACGTGTCATTGATCACTTTTTTACTTTTTTTTGGATCAAAGGCACTAATTACGAAAAGTACTCCTTGGTCATAAAAGATCAAACGGTTCTCTCAAATATTATTTTATACTTTTTCGGGCTTGGGAGACACAAATTTATGAAAAAGGTCAACCCTGGAGTCTTCTTAAGTTTTTTCAGACTCTTTAAAAATGAAAAGCGCTGAGTTTCTCCTATACTGGATTTGTTAAATTTCGATAGTAAAGGACCTGTTCAATTACAAATAGGAACGGACCACTCCTTCTTAGGGTTCAAATTTAAACTAAGTTGGACTCATCCGAAGGATGAGCTTATAATCAAGCACATGTTATCCTCCTCAAGCTTGTAAAAAATAAAGAGGTACTTGCCAGAAATGGTGGGGAAAAGAGAGAAAAATGAGCTTGTTTGCCATACTTTGTAGCCACTCTTGAACACGACAATTTCATTTACCTAGGTTGGGAAATCCTTTACCTAATAGTTGATCAAACCACATTGAAAGTCTTCAACCGGTTTCTAGGTATTAACTTTGGGTCAATTGTCACAAAACCATCTGCTGTGTCGTTATGTGTTCAAGAGGTCAGTGCAAATAAGCCATTCATCTGCAAAATATCTGTCATCCATCTTGACCATCCCTGAGTTATTCCTTGCAACTAAATTTCTTCAAACTTGATCTATGATTTCATGTTGTGGGCTTTTCTACAATGGATCTCTTTCTATCGACTTCAGCTATTTATCTAGAAAGATGATCTAGAAATCACCAGTACCTTCGGATCTGCATGCCTCAGTGGCAGGTTTCTCGCCTTCGATGATAGGTTGCATCATTGACCTTCGATCGAAGGATTCTGTGACATGTTCAACATCGACACATCTAATTACATCTCATGGATTTTACTGAGTACTTTGAGAGTCACTGTCATTATTGGTGGTTTCTCTCACACTTGTTAACAGTTACATCATTGACTAGTAATCAAGTGGTTTCTACCATGTTTGACTTCGACACATTCATTCGCATGGATATAATCGTACTATTTCAAGAAGTAGAAATGAAGACCCTGGATCTAGTTTCCATCATCTAAACTGCAAGGAATTTTGTATTCATTATATTGTAGGCTATTCATAAACAGATGGCTGCATCCATACTGTGTCTACATGTGTCTATACTTGTGATGTATTACAAGATCATTCCTATATCAGAGTAGTAGTTAGTTTTCTAGTTAGTTTTGATCTGAGTATGGGAATGCCTACCTCAGTGATGATATGATCTCATATATATATATATATATTGCATTTGAATGTTTTTACAGGTTCCAACCGGGCTCTCCACAAGATGATCCTCGAAATGATAAAGTACTTCACTCTTCCTAAATGATAAATGAAATCCTCATATACTATAGACTTCGCACTTTAGGGGGAAATTTGTTACACAAAAATATCGTCACCATGACTATTTGCAATCAGTATGGGTCTATCATCACTTATACTATCCTCCTAAGCAAGTCTCAGACCTCAACTCTTCATGTCAAGCTTCGCAAATAAGAGAAAGACATTAAAAATAAATAAAGCTCTAGTTCCACCCTTTCTCTCACCTTTGCCTACGAGCCTGCACCCTTTGTTCATATTACCTGCATATCTGCACGCTCTGTCTGTAAAGGGGTGGGTGCGTACCCCTGTAAAAGTCAAAAGGCGCAATTTTTATCTTAAAAAACTCACTTTGGGTTAATTCTAGATGTTTCTAGAAGGAATTTTGACGTGGATTGTTCGCTCCAAAGTGGTTCATGCATCCCAAAAGAGAAGGAGCTAATCCCTTGTTAGGAGGAGCTATCCCTTTGAAGGAGGATTCTATCCCTTTGAAGGAGGACCTAGTAACTTCCTCCATTGCACTATAAATTGAGGCATTGGGTTAGTGGCTAGGGAGGTTAGAAGCTGAACATTTTGGAGGGTAAATGCTGGTGAAATCAAGACTTCCTATTTGAGCTTAAGAGGAGAGATCACATACCTTTTTGGCTTCATTGGGGAGTGAGTGAAGCTTGTCAAGGTAGAGGACACTTCTTCTTGGACCCTGGGAGGAGCTTGTATAGCATCAAGGAAAAGGTTGTAAAGTTCTTCTTCTTTTGAATTAATACAATCAGGCTCATTTTTCTCAACAAGTATCTCATGTTATTTGTTTCATGATATCCTTGATCATTATGATGAATATGCTTTATGATATTGGATTTTCAGGTGACAAAATGGCGACTTCGGTAGAGACTTGATTGTTTTCCTTGTTTTTATTTTGACCTGAGAAACTTGTGTTTTTGTTTCTATTTTTGGCTTGTTGTGTGTGGAATTGGGTGGATTTAGTAGATCTAGGATTATTTTTGCTTTTCATAACTTTAGGATAAGGTCGCACCCTGTGTTTGTAACACAGTGCATACTTATACGCATGTTTACTTTGCACATAGAGCGTGCACGCACCTGTGTAAACTCTGAGCCTGTGGACCCTGCTAAAATTTTGAAAAACTTAAATTTTTCTCTTTCAATTAGTTTAGTATTTGTTTAGATGTTGTTATCCTCTACCCAGACCTGCATGTGACTTGTTAAAAGATTTCCTTGGTTTAATTCCATTGGTGTTAGGGTTTTAGGTGAAATTCCTAGAAGTTTTGGTTGCCGGTCTTGATTTTCATTTTGGTCGTGTAGTAGCTCAGAGCTTAGAAGCTATAGAAGCCTCAGATCACCTTGGTTTTTACTGGCCTTCTAATGAGTCTGACTATTTGCAAAATCTACCTTTGTTGAGGAATCCATCTTGTGTTTTCTCTTTGCGAAACTTCGAAAAAGCTTGTGTTAAAAGTTTGGATTTCATTTTTACAAAAGAAAACAAAAAATCACTTGTTTTTGGACTGATTTGTGATTTTGGACAAGTTAGTCCTTGGTTTGCTTATTGCCAAGTAAAACATCCTTGAAAAAGACATCTTGTAAGGTTTTACTTCAAATAGTTTTTTATAGTTTTTAGATCTCAAGATTTTCTTTATTCATAGTTTTGAGTGTTTTTATAAAAATACAAAAATATCTTTTGAAAAAGTTTGTTTTTTTAGTATTTGAGCATTTGAAAGAAAAGGGAAATTCTTGTGAATATAACTAGTTGTCTCGTTTTGAGTGCATTGGAACAAAAACTCTTCCTTTAATTTATTTATTAAGAAAGATTTGTGTTTACACGCATTTGCATTCTCAAACTCTTTCCTAGCTAGAAGTTCATTGAAGAGAAAAAGATTGTTTAATCATCTTAAGTGCATCTTTTTAGTGATTTTGAGTCGAGTCTTCACACCAAGAGTTTCATCTCTGCACCTCTTGACTTAATAAAAAAACAATAAAAATAACGCTTAAAGTAAAATCAATCTAGTACATCTTTTTATTTCTAGGGCTCTATTACACCAACATAGCTTAGGCTAGTGTCTTGGAGTAGGGAGTACTTAACTCTCCAAGACAGTAAAACAAACAAGTAGTTGTACCTTGCGGTAGGAGAGAAATCCAATTGTTGCATATATGCTCTGGGAAAGCTCCTATTAAAGGAGAAGCACGAGATCGTGTCCGAACCAGTGTGGGAATCAATCCTTCCTCATTGGGAATGATGCCAGATATTCATGTATTAAAAACGGTAAACCTCAAATAAACCATTGTCGAGGAGCCTGGGGTCACTTGTTGGTAAACCTTGGATTATGTCAAGGAGCCTTCAAGGGGATTGAGCTTGCTAATCTGCCCTTGCGTGTGTATCGGATCATAGACTGTTCCCCCAGGTATATTTGTCTCTGTTGGTAACCATAGTGACCATATTCTATAGGATTCTTCCTAAGGTGACGGTGGTGGGAAGATCCCACTGTACCTGGAGAAGACGTCGGCTAGACTCACTTGGATTTTCTGGGGGGTTCTCTTCACTTGAGATGGTTTAGTGGAGAAACTTGTGCCAGTCTATTCATTAAGCAGGTTGCCGGGGTAACTGTTCCAACCGCTATTTCTGTATTGAACTCTGCGACGTTGGATTTCATCACCAACTAGTGTTTAAGGTACGGAAAGTTACTATTTGTGTGTGATTGATCTCCTAGATTCTTTAGGCATGTGATTCAATTTGTTTGGTTCTTTAGAGGCTTTAGGTGGTTTTCATTGAGATTTTACTTTGTTTTCGTGTGAAGTAGTTAAAAGTTTTT
>APFE030206529.1:49185-74811 GCA_000404065.3 Pinus taeda | reverse complement strand
TACCTTAGGTCCAATGCTTGTTGTAGCAGTCCAGCCTTGCTGATCCAGATGAGCTCCTCCTTCACTTTAAGACCTGCATACACTAACAAGACAAACGATTTACATAACACCTGAATATTTCATAAAACAAAGCATATTCATCACATAGACCAAGGAGTACATGAAATAATTCATTAACAACAAATTATTGAGAAGAATGGACTTATTTGTATTAAGGGAACAAAAAAGGAACCATTACAACCTGAGCCTTGGTGTTGTGCAAGCTCCTCCCAGGGTCCAACAAGAGATTTCCTCTACTTTGACAAGCTCACCCACTTCCAATATGGCAACAAGAAAGAATGGTAATCTCTCCTCACAAGTTAACAATGGAAGTCCTAATTCCAGCAGCATCTACCCTTTGGAATGTTCAGCTTTCAACCTCCCCTCCTCTGGCCCAATGCCTGTATTTATAGTGTTCTGGAGGAAGTTATTCAGTTCCAACATCAATGGGATACTTCCTCTTTTGGATGGGGTAGCTCCTCTCTTGATGGGATAAGTTCCTCTATCATAGGGATGCATGAACCATCTGGAGGCGCTCAATACACGTCAAACACTCTTCTAAAAGGCTCTAGAAGTGACCACAAGTAAATTTTTAAAGATGAAACTCGTGCCTTTTGACCTTTACAGGGGTATGCACCCATCCTTTGGCTTACAGAGCGTACAAGTACGCAGGCACAGTGTGTTTGGAGTGCGTACACGTAGGAAAGGTAGAGAGAACCTCCGTACCCAGAGATAAACATGTTTTTAAGTGACTTTCTCTCTTTTTGAAGTTTGACATGAAGAGCAGAGGTATGAGGCTTGACAAGGAGGATAATATGACTATTGATTGAGCCATATTAACTGCAGATAGTCATGGTGACAAATTTCAGTGTAACACTAAGGTTACCAACAACAAAAAATACAACTAGGGAAATAGTCTACGATCCAATTCCACATGCAAGGGCAGAGTAACAAAGCTCAATCCCCTTGAAGGCTCCTCAACATGGTCAATCTGAGGTTTACCAACAAGTGACCCCAGGCTCCTCGACAATGGTTAATCCAAGGTTTACCATTTATAATTCGCGCAGATCTTCTATCTTTCCCAATGAAACAGAATTGTTTGTCTCAAAGGTTCGGACATGATCTCATGATTGACTCCTTTAAGAGAAGCTTCCCAGAATGTATCAATTACAGTTGGATTTATTTCCTATCGCAAGATGCGTCTACTTGGTTGTTTTAACTATCTTGGAGATTTAATTACTCCCTATTCCAAGATACTAGCCTAAGCTATAGTGGTGATAAGAGCCCTAGAAATAGAAAAGATTACGAGATCAATTTTAATTAAGCGTGGATTTTATGGGTTGTTCTTTAAGTCGATAGGAATGGAAATGAAACTTTGATGGTGTGAAGACTTGACTCCAAACACACTAAAAAAAATGCACCTAAAATGATAAGTAATTCGTTTTTCTTTCAATGAAATGCTAGCTAAAAGAAAGAGTTCGAGAATGCAATTATTTAAGAAACAATTCTTTCTTTCAACATGGAAATGGAAAGAAATTTTATTTTTTTTCAATAAGAACTCAAAACGAGACTAATAATTAATTCTCACAATAAATCCCTTTCCCTTCAAGACTCGAAACTACAAAAATCAATTTGCTTCAAAAAAGATCTACAAGTTCTAGAAAAAGACTCAAAACAACAAAAACTAATTTTTAGATTTAAAAACTTTAAAAATCTAATTGAATAAAAGCTTCAATTATTTTTTAGGATGTTTTACTTAGTTGTTCAGTAAACTAAGGATTCATTTGTTTAGAATAACAAATCAATTAAAAAACATCCAGATATGTTTTCTTTTGTAAAAATGAAAATTCAGAACTCATAACAAAGTTTGTTCAAAGATTTGCAAGGAGAAAACTAAATCTATTTCTCACAAAGGATAGATTTCACAACCAAGTCAGACTCATCAAGAAGATGAAAAGACACCAGGGTGATCTAAGGTTTCTCAAGTTTCTGATCTTTGAGTCACTACAGAGACCAAGTGAAAACCACTCCAAGCATGCAAAACTTCTAGAAAATCATCTAAAACAAAAATACTATTAGAACTCACTCACAAGAGATTTTTGATAGGAAAAATACAGATATGGGTAGACACTAAAAATCATAAATGAAACCTAAACTTAACTAGAAGAGGATATTTTAGGTTTTTAAAAAAAAATTAATAAGGTTTGCAGGCTCCAGAAGTAACAGGTGCGGTTCCGCTCTGTTTACTAAAGGAAAAGTCCAAAGATGCCCGCACTGTCTGTAAAGAGAAAGTGAGGTCCCCCGAAAACTTCAAAAAAACAAAAAATACTTCCAGATTTTAAAAATTACCCAAGCCAGTATACATTAATCAAAAACCAGAAAACAAAACAATTTTCTCAAGTCAAAACAAAGGAAAACCAACAATTAAATACCTTCCCCAGCGGAGTCGCCAATTTGTTGGATGGATAAATCGATCTTGTGGACAAGACCGATCTCCCTAGTATCAGAAGATAGTCTAGCAACAAATAGACAAACAAACCTATCTTTCTCTAGAAATATGTGATTTATAAGTAAATACTACAAATGTGTTAAGATCCTACCTTAGATCCAATGCTTGTTCATAATAGTCATCCTTCAATCGTTCGAAAGAGTTACTTTTGAGGACTTGCAATCACAAACAAGCAAATATTAAATAGCACCTGCATAGAAAATATCATAAATCATTTCTATTATGGTGATCAAGGAATCCATAACATAAACCATCAATCAATAGTTTATTGAGAAAAAAAAATTATTCGTATTAACTTTGAAGTAGAAGAACCTTACAACCTTTTCAGCCTTGATGTTCAAAAAAGCTTTTGCTGGGGTGTGAAACATGAATTTCCTTTACATTGACAAGCCTTTCACTCTTCCAAATGAGATCTTAGAGGTATGTAATCTTTCCTCATAAAATCTCAACTAAAGAAGACTAAGTTCCAGCAGCATTGCACCTCAAAAATATTTAGCTTCTACCCTCCCAAGTAACCAGCCCAATGCTTCTTTTTATAGTGCAAAGGAGGAGGTTACAGGTCCGCCTATGAAGGGATAGAATCCTCCTTCAAAGGGATAAGCTCCTCACATCAAGGGGTTAGCTCCTTAAGGTATGGGATACATGAACCTTAAAAGAGCGAACTTGCCACCTTAAGATTCCCTCCAGGAGCTTCTAGAAATGACTGAAAGTGAGTTTTTTCAAAGTATGCTTGCGCCTTTTAACTTTTATAGGGGTCTGCACCTTTAACACAGAGACAAAGTGGTTAGGTGCGCAGGAGACATGACCATTAGGTGTGGGACCACAAGTAATACAAAGAGAAAGTGTGGAACTAGGGTTTTAAAGACTTTTGAGGGATTTTCACTTATTTTCCAGGCTTGATATGAGGAACTGGTGTTTTCTGCTCTAGAAGGGGAAAGTATGAGTGGTAATGAACTCACATAGATAGCAGAATGTCAAGGTGATAATTTTTAGTGCAACAAGAAGGGAACGGTTTCAACTTTTTCTCATCTTTTGCATAGTCATAGGTTCGATAGAGAACAAAAAACTCAAACAAAAAGGTGTCAGGATCTTCTTTAGTCAGACCATGGAAATGAGGTAGGGTAGAAGGGCTTATATTCTTCATTTTGGTGTCCCCATTGGTCTCCTGAATGGGAAAGGTACCCTCTATTCTCTCTCCATTCCCCCTAGCATTTTTGTGTTCAGCCATTCGCTCCAAAGGAATGTTTTCTTCTTCTTCTTCCCCTATAGGTTCTTCAAATATATCTTCCTATTCACCTAGAGTTCTTCTTGATCGAAGCCACTGAAGAAGAGAGAAGGTTGGCTATGTGAAGCAGTGAGGGTGTTGGGAAATCGTTTTCCTAAATTATCTCTATTCCTATGAGGCATGAAAGGAAATCTTTTTGGTTGTTTTTTTTTTCTTTTTCCTCACACTGATAGTACATGTTTATTTAACAAAACAAATTGCAACTAACTGAAACGAACTTGCTGAAATGAAATTTGTAGAATTGAAGAGGAAAGGAAGGAGATACAAAACTAAAGGAAAAGAAAGAACTAGCCTACTTTTGCTGAAATAAACTATTAGCAGAATGTTGCAAGAATAAAATAGAAGAAATAAGTAATCATAGAATACTTTGACACTTCCCCGACAACAACACTAAAAATATGGTGAGCACTAGTATTGCAGCAATAATAATGCAACTCCTGGGCTTCGTTCTTTACTCTTTTCAACCCCGTAGTTCGTAACAAACTTGGAATCGACAGTGTTGTATGCACAAGTAGTAGTTATTACTACAAGTTGTCACTTGGTTAGCCAGCGCAAGATCGCTAGGAGCTCGAGCCAACATCTATGGATTCCAGAAGAAGATCTATATGTGATGAAAGGAAAGAAAGATAGATGTTATTCTAATTGCAGAAAAAAAGAAAGATTGAAATGTAAAGAAAACCAAGTAAATCCTACTTAACCTACTAATCCTAATTTTGTAGAAAGCACTATGAAAACCATGAAAAGAATTCCATTTATATACTGAAAGAAGTAAACAACATCTAACTAAGCTATTTCTGGAAGTAAATGAGCAAAAAACATCATTTTGGATTTTATTTTTATGTGAATTTGACATGTATGTGATTTATTGTTTGTGAATGTGGTAGCGAATAGGTGGTGTTGAAAGGTGGCTTTAGGGCTTGAGAGGATGTAGGATGGTGTGGTTGGGTCCTAGGAGGTCTCAGGTGGCCTTCTGGAGACTTTTCCCACACTCTGCTTTCAAAAGAAAGCCTACAGGAAAATCTACAGGAGGAAAAACAACGTTCTACAGGAGGCCTACACGAGGAGGTTGAGAGTAGTTTTGGCAGTTTTGAGGGTGTGAGAGTGGGTGGAAAAGGTGGATGAAGGTTTGAATGAGGTTTTAGGGCACCTAGGGTCTACCAACAGTCATTAGGAAAGAGAAATATGATTGGATTTGCTCAAGGAGAGAGGAAGAAGTTCTATGGAAAATGAAGGAAACTAAGGCAGAATTGAGGGGAGACTTGGGCGACCTATAGGGCATGGATCACATGGAGGATGGGATGGATGATGATCTGATCTACTCTTAGAAGATATTTTCTGCATAGACAATTGACAATCAACCAATGAGATGAAGCAAGCAATGAAATAAGTGCATGTAGAAAAATAGAGATTCGCATCAAACTAATCTAAACTATGATCTATGAAAGGAAATGATGATAATTGCTGTAACAAAGGAAAGCATGGAAGAAGACTATGGTAAATAAAGAAGTGAGCATGATGAAGAAAGTTCTGAAGCAAAGCAAACTAGACTATTAACCATCTAAAAAGCTGTAAACACTAGAATTCCTATGAATGAGGAAAATCTGTGTTTTTGGGGTAGCAAGAGGGTCTCTGCCTCCGATCATGGTCCCAAAGGGAGGAAAAGAGGCCAAGGCACTATTTCTATCCTTTTGAATCTTTTATTTACCACTGCTTAACCTACTATAGAAATCACAAATGGAAGCAAACTACTAAATCATCAAAAGCAACCTATTCTTAACCATGAAATAAATACATCTAACAACAATCTAATCTACAACTGAAATAAAACATAAAAATAAAAGTAAAGAGGAGCTTGGCTGCTTGGATTAGGCCCTAAACCAAGAGCTTCAGCCCTCTGAGGTAACTCAGTGCTCGCTCAAAAAGGATTCCATCTTTATTTCCAAAACAATAACAAGATTACATGAAACTGTCACTAAATAATAAGCTTGAAGTTGAGCATATTTTACATAAGAAAAAGTACAAAAAAAATCCAATAAACCCCCCCCCCTAGTGAGGCTCTATGCCTATATACTTATAAAAATGAAGCTATCAACAACTTCCTTAAAATCAGGGAGGCTTGGCTCCCAAAACTCGAGATAGTCATCAGTCATCCTCCACTTGCTCGGCTGCCTGCTAATGCATGACTTGGTTGCTTGTACTCTGAGCTAAATGAAGGGGAATTCAAAGTGAGGAGTAATAAATGGAGGGGGCTCCCTCCTATAAGTCCTCTCCTTTGTCCACTTCAAGTTATTGCTGCCATTTGTCCACTGGATCCTTGACTTTGACCACAAAATTCATCAATAATTTGCATTAAACACATATTAGACCACATGGCATCATAACTAACTCAACTCACTCTATAAGCATAAATATAATTAGAAAATCATACAATAAGTTAAGAGAATGGTTGATTTGACTAGGTTAGGAGGTAAAATGAGCCCATATAATTGCCCATTTATGAGGCTCATTAGCAATCAAAGTCTAAGTCTGAGACTAAGCGATATTGGAAAGGGAATGACAAGACTATAGAAAAATGGGCGCCAAAGAAGGAAATACTTCAAGATGAAGGTGATAAGGAAAATGTTTCTCCTTACAAGAGTTTTAATGTGGTGGAGAAGGGATATGGATGTTAGCCTGGAGAGAAGAAAAATAAGGGTAGTGGTAGATAACCATTATAGTATTGGATTTGTGGGAAATATCATCACAAGAAGGATTTTCCATTGAATCAGGGTTGTAGACCTAACATCTACAATGACCAGGATGAGTAGATAGTTGGGGATGTGTGCCAGAGCATTCCACAGATTTATGTAGCATTTGATAACAAGCAGGCGAATCATCGAGCATCCATTATTGAGATGGAAGGTAAGATTTGTGTTTGACTTGTTTCCATTTAATTGAACCTAGATCTAATTATAGTTATGTTAATCCTGACTTGGTGGATAAGTGTGGTTTGAGAAAAGAAGTGCATAGTCTTGATTGGTGCATTTAGCTATAGGTACTACGAAAATAGTTCATCATTGGGAGAGAGCTTGTGCATTTGAGTTGAATGGTATGGATACATCAACACGTGAATGTGCTTCAGTTAGGATCATACAATATGCTTCTGGCTATGGATTGGATGTACCTTCACAGGAATAAGGTGGATTGTTACGAAAAGGCTATCGAGTGCTTCGATGATGATGAAGAGAAAAGAGTCTTGCAGGGAAGGAAGGATCCTCCATCAATGAGAATGGTTATGGCTATGTAGGAAGAGGTGTGTATTATTTGTAGTGCATGTTTCCAATGACAAAGGAATGGATGTTGAGGATGTGTAAGTCTTGAAGAGGTATCTAGTTTTGCAGTAGTTTTAGAATGTGTTTCCAACAAATATTTTAGAGTTGCCTCCTCATAGAGAAGTGGATTTGTTGACTGATTTGATACTATAAGAAACACCAAAATCAAAGAAACCTTACATGATGAGCACTAGAGAGTTAGTGGAACTGAAGTTGCAGTTGAAGGAAATGCTTGATAAGGGATACATAAGTCCAAGTATATTGCCTTCGGGTCCACCAGTTTTTTTTTGTGAAGAAGAATGATGGTACTCTTAGGTTGTTCATTTATTACACGTCATTAAAAAATGTGACAATAAAGAACATGTATCCATTACTAAGGATTGATGACCATTTTAATCAGTTGAAGGGAGCAACAATGTTCTTGAAGATTGATTTGAGACCAAGATGTCATCATGCACACATGAAAGAAGAGGACATTTACAATACTACGTTTTGGACTAGGTATGGGCATTATGGGTTTGTTGTGGTTCCTTTTGTTTTGAATAATACTCTAGCTACTTTCATGTGTTTGATGAATAGTGTGTTGCATCCTTATCTCAACAAGTTTGTGATAGTATTCATAGATAATATATTGATATATTCTAAGAATGAGGAAGAGAATGTCGAACACCTAGCATTACTATTGACAGTGTTGAGAGAGCATCAGTTATATGCCAAGCTTAGTAAGTGTAGTTTATTTTAGAAAGAAGTTCATTACTTGGGACAAGTTGTTTCCAGGGAAGGTATAGTAGTTGACCGATAAATGATCAGAGCTATCATGGAATGTGAAGCTCCTAAGAATGTGGATGAAGTCAAATCATTCACGAGACTAGCAGTTATTACTAGAGGTTCATCAAGAACTTCTCATGAATTTCCTATCTTATTACATCATTGAAAAGAAAAGGAAAGAGGTTTGAATGGACTGAGGAATGTGTGACTAGTTTTGAGTAGTTGAAAGGGTTTCTTAGAAATGCTCTAGTTCTAAAGATCGCATATCCAGATAAAGACTTTGTGGTGTGTACAAATGCGTGCAAGAGAGGACTTGGTAGAGTCCTAATGTAGTAGGTACAAGTGGTATGCTACAAGTCAAGGAAAGTGAATGAGCATGAGCATAATTATGTGACTCATGACCTTGAGTTGGAAGTAATCATTCATGCATTGAAGATGTGAAGGCACTATATTCTTGGCAGGAGGTTTGTTTCGATGAGTTATCACAGTGGGCTAAGTTACTTATTTGACCAACCTAATATGAATGCCAAGAAAACTAGGTGGTTGGCCATGCTCATTGAGTTTGACTTCGAGATCAGGTACATCAAGGGTAAAGAGAATAGGGTTGCAGATGCTCTTAGCATAAGAGTGTAGGTAAATCAAATTGAATCTATGAGTTCATATGGGACAGATTTGCAAGAGTGGATCTTGCAGGTAGGATACTAGGATGATAGGTACTAACAACTTAAGAAAAGTTTACAATAGTAGAGTACAAGTGATCAAGATGTGGATTATCATCTCACGACATATGGTTTGGTGAGATTGAGGGACAACATATATGTGTCGGACAACAATGAACTCAAGAAGCTTATCTTGTGGGAATTTCATTTTAAGTCTGATTTAGGTCACCTAGGATATGAAAAGACTTTGACAACTATGAAGAAGTTTTACTATTGGCAAAACTTGAAAAAAGAAGTGGATGCATTTGTAGGTAGATGTTTGAATTTTCAATAGGTAAAAGAAAAGTGCAAGAATCCAAGTGGTTTATTGTAGTAGATTTCGATTCCATAACGGAAATGGGGTGTCATTTCCATGGTTTTCATCACAGGTTTGTCAAAGACATATAGACAACATGATTCCATGATGATTGTGGTTGACAGGTTGACCAAGTTAGCTCACTTCATTATAGTGAAGTCTATTAATTTAATTAGTGAGGTAGCTCAAGTCTTAATCAGGGATATAGTGAGATTTCATGGTGTTCCCAAGAATATTGTATCCAACAAAGATGCAATAGGTTTTGGAAGGCGATGTTTGCAGGTTTGGGGACAAAGTTCGTTTTCAATACAACTTATCATTTGTAGATAGATGGACATGCAGAGAGTGTTGATAGGATTCTTGAAGACATGTTGAGGATGTATGTCATGCATCAATAACAAAAGTGGGAGTGATATCTTCCACTGGAAGAGTTTGCATACAATAATGTGTATCATGAGTCACTGAGGATGATTGCATTTGAGGCACTTTATGGGCGGAGTTGTCATACTCCCATCAGCTAGAGTGATCCAATGAACATGATATTTGTTGGACTAGACATGTTGGAAAAGGTGGAATAAGGAATATAGGTTAACAAGAAGAATTTAAAGGCAACAAAAGATAGGTACACGAGTTATGTAGATCAACATAGGGAATTTAAGGAGTTTTAGGTTAGGGAGCATGTGTATTTTGGCATCAATCCCAAGAGGAGATCCTTGAGGATTGGGTCATGCGACAGGCTGGCACCTCAGTATTTTGGGCCTTTCGAGATCCTTGAAATTATTGGAACAACAGGCTACATAATTTCACTACTGCCAACAGTGAAAGTCCATGATGTTTCTTATTTTTCATTACTTAAAAGATATGTGGAGGATGTTGTTCATGTGATTGACTAGTCTATATTGCAGGTGGAACCAGAAGGAGAATTCCAGACAAAACCTTGATGCATATTGTAGTGGAAAAAAGGCATGCTCCAAAACAGAGCAAAAGAGCAAGTTAAAGTGCAGTGGAAGCACTTTGGGCCTGATGAAGTTACACGGGAGATGTCGGATTAGATGCGAGCTTTGTATCCTTCATTATTTTTTGGTTGAAGCAAAGGAATTTCAGTATATGTATATATGTACATGGTTGTAAATACCATAATGAGTTGTGTTATAAATCTCCAATAAGTGGTATGATTGTCATGTTGTCATGTTTTTTTTGCTTTCTAGCAGGTTATTAATTGTAAATACTACATCGAGATAAGTTATAAAGTTCTTGGGCAGTATGTTTTGGTTTTCAGTGGTCTTGTTGGTCATAGGTGTCATAGAACACCAATGATGGTGTTCCCCTAAGGGGGAGGAGTTTGTAACAAACCAAGGTTAAAGTTTCATTTACTAAAGGACAATAAAGGAAAAATAAGAGCAAGGTCATGGGGCATGTATTCCAAGATGAATGTTGGGAAAAACATCCTAGTGTGTGTCAAGATGTGTTTATTATGGCTAAGGATATTTGCAAAGGAAAAGTGGCATTAATTGAGATTTATTTATGAAAATAAAGGAAAATAAGAGAAATCGATATGGAAGGTCACAAATTTGCATGAGGAGGAAAATTAAAGGAAAATAGAGGAAAACAAAGAAAATAGAGGCCTTAATGATAAAAATACTTATGAGGATCAGTTCACAACTTTTGGGGTTGGTTTAGCATTTTTTCAGTTCATTTTTGGACCTCTCTCTATTCTCTCTACTTTTTCACACATACAACATTCTTGGAGCACTCTAGCATTATAGAAAGGAAAGCAAAGGAAGGCCAAGGAAAGCAATGGAAGGAAGAGGAAAAACAAGGAGAAGGTTTGATCAACAACTTCAATAGGAAGGTTGTGTAGGTAACATGTGCTAATTTTTCATAGGAAAACATTGTTCTTTGCTATGATAGTTGCATTTAATCATTAATACATTAAGTTCACCCCATATCATCATTACATTATACAGGTCTACACTAGTATACATCATCATATGCAATTATATAGAAAGGAACAACATCACCATCATCATCAATGCAACAGAATATAAAAGGAAGAGTAGAAGAAATCATGCACACACATAGTGACACCATGATTGGTCCAAGACCAGGGAAAAACCCATTATGGGGAAAACCCTTGCAAATATTATCCTTCTTAGATCGTCATCAAATGATGCAAAAAAAGAGAGTACAATGATCCATAACATTGTCTATGCAGCAAAAAAATAATGATATCTATGAAATATATATAATCATGCTAGGAATTATAATCCTCATGCTGATGGTTGTAATGTGCTATCACAAATTGATGCAACCTCTTGTATATTGTTTTCACTGGACCAAACACTATTGAACACTGATGTTACTGTCAATGATCCCAATCCATATTTTTGCAGTGGAACTAACAAATCAACTCTACATAACTATAGATATGTACAAAACTAGAGAGAAACCTAGATCTACCATCTCACTAAAGTCAACTGAAATCAAGATGTCAAACCCTAGTTCTGAACATTGGTCACTCTCATCACAACTGTCTATGTGCAACTGAAATTCTCGGGTCACCCTCTCAGATACTATGTGCAATCCATTGTGACTGCAGAATCAATCTCAGGAAGTCTTCATGCGTGTGACTATGGCATAATATAGCTATAACCCTAAGTCACTCCACTACTATAGTTTTGTGAGTCACTAAGATGTCCTAGTCACTCCCAGGACTACTCTGTGCGAGCGACCAGGGACCGGAACCTTTTGATCTACCTCTGAACCCAAAGTCACATTCATAAGACTTTGTGCCAACATCCAAGGGTCTATGTCACTTGCATAGCCTTATGTACCAGTGTCCAGGGACCATAATGCCCTGTTCTGTGCCAACGACCAAGATTCAGAAAACCCTAACCCAGAGCGAACCTTTCGCTTGTGATTTGGACCCTTGAGTGAACTCCTTCCGTTGAACTTGTGCGAACCAAGAAAAAATAGGAGAAGATGTGTCCAAATTATCTTGAGATCTCTTTTATTGATAGGATTCCCTAAGGGTTCACTTGGGGTTAAGACTGACCCAAGTAGTTACTCATGTGGTTAGGGCCGACCCATTCCATAATACATGTATGAATAAAATAATTTATAACTCAACTTCTGCTTAAACAAATTGGATGATATTTAGGTCGATTTTGGTCCTCTTGAAAAGAGGAATCTAATGAAATCACTATCTTGATCATTTGATCTATTAAATATGGAATTTTATTGCAGTTGCAAAAATTAACACTCCCTCTCAACTAGGGAGAATTCCACCTACCGATATCTGTCCATTGAAAAATATGATATTATGGAATCTTTGAGTGTCATAACATATCATCTATGTCATGTAGTCATTATGCCATGCACATATCAAGAATTTCATCATCACAAATCATCATTGTACATCTCGATCTATCCTTTGCTTACTCCTACTTATCTCTTAATTGTTCCTACTCGTATGTTGAACATTCTCAGATCTAGAAGAAGAAGAATTTGATACCGGAGGGGATCTCAAGCTACCACGCTTTATACATCAGGTTGGTATCTGGAATCTCTATTAATGGACTACTACCTAGAATATTTTCATCGGAGAGTATATCACCAGGGAGAACATCTCAACCTGGAATCACATCGGGGAGAAATAGCTTCCACCCATACTGAGAAACAGGATAACTCATCACATAGGGGAGTAAATGCCTGACCCTGGAATTTAATCGAGGATATTTACCATCAACCTAAAATCATATCGAGTCATCTCAACCCATCTTATTTCCTACTAATCTTCCCATCAATGACACAAAATAGTCATCTGGTAGAACACCTGCATCATAATCGCCTTGGATTGTGTTGGCATTATGACACAGGTTTGGCTCTATGGCACAGGTGTTGTCCTTGATGGCAAATCACTCAAATGGAAAATCATAGCTCAGGCACTCAGAATGGAAGAAAATAAGGTATACGTAGGTTCCTCTAAGCAAAGTTGCATATACACACGAGATCACCGATCAAAAGTCGCGTATATGTATGCACGCATTTTCATGCGAAGAAAAGCATGTACATGAGGGAAAATCTATGGTATTTAGTCTGACATATTTGAACCTATGGTTTTGGTCCTTGGTATAGCATCCAAGTGTTGAACCGAAGTATTGGGTCCCTAGTATTGATTCTATAATGGTTTTGGACCATGGTTTGAGTAAGGCCTAGGACTATAAAAAGGGAAGGAGATCATTTGGCAAGGGTATCGACTAAGTGTTGAATATCTTAAGAAGAGCAAGTTCTAGAATATTGGTGACTGGTGTATGTTCTAAACCAAGGAGGAACTTGAGCACTAAAAGATGGATAAGTTCTATTGATGGATCAAGACTTTATGGCTTGAATAGTGATATCTTTGTAATCTTTGATCTGTTATAATTGGCGCATGATTAGATCTATAAATCTAATAATCTGGGTATAACTGATGTCTGATTAAGTAAAAGGATAAATTATCTTTTATAGATCTATACGCAGGTTTAGTGCGGCATAGGAACGTATACACGCAGGTTCAGCATCTAAAGAAGGGGTATACGCTGGTTGGAATGCATACAGCTGCGTATGTACACAAGTTTCTGCATAGTGAAGTAGCGTACATTTCATGAAATGTGCTTTAGCTGTTTCTGTTTATTGTTGCAGTGTTCTGGGTTCAGAATTGGTGTCTGGTTACTGTTACTGTTTTCTGGTTACAACATTCTGATAAATGTTTGGTTGATTCTATATTGGGTTGTACAAAGGAGATGGATTGTTGCAGATACAGTTGATGATATTCATGGATACAGTCTGAAAATTTATGAAACGTGGTCCCTGGAAGAAAAGAGAAGGTTGTAGCCTTCTGCAGGTAGAAGCCTGTGTATTGGTATAAAGCTAAGGGGGTTGTAGCTCCCTTCCAGGTGAAGTTGGAGAACGAGAGAAGGTTGTAGCCTTCTGTAGGTAGCAGCCTGCATACTCGTATAAGACTGCACCAGTATAGAATCATTGTAAAAATAAGTTTCGAATTGAAAGAAGATAGAGACAAATTGCAGCAGGTGGTTTTCACCCACATTGGGTTTCCACCTTATATCTTGTGTTCTTGTGTGTGACTATCTACATTATTTTTCTATTCTTGGTTAATGTTTATATGGTTCTGACATCAACATTTGAAGAATAATTAAATTATGAGTTATACGCTAGTTTCCTTAACTGAAGTTGCGTATATATGCTCGTTTCTCTAACCTAAGAAGCGTATACAAATCTGTGTATGAATTGAAAAATAATTGACCTAACAATACTGATTCACCCCCCCTCTCAGTATTATTTCCAACAATTGGTATCAGATCAGGTCCTTTAGAAGAATCTTGACCGCTTGAAGGAAGATCTATCATCATGAGCAACTACAAGAGAGAGGCATCCATCAGGCCACCAATTTTTTATGGGAGCAAATTCGTCTATTGGAAGGTAAGAATCACAACCTATCTTCAATCTCTTGGTACAGAAGTTTGGGATATTGCGGAAACAGGATATAAATTTCTATCAGTAACTCCTACAGATACGGCTAGTAAGAAGCAGTATGAAACAAATGATAAGCCTGTCAATACTCTATTAGGGAGTTTATCATAATCAGAATTCATCAAGGTTATGCAGCTCAAAACCGCAAAATAAATATGGGACAATATCGTTCTGAGCTATGAAGGAGATGATCAGGTAAAACGAGCAAAACTACAAACTCTTAGAATTCAATATGAAAGTCTCAGAATGCACAATGATGAAAGTGGCTAAATATTTCCTACGTATAGATGAGATTGTAAATTGTATCAAAAACTTGGGTGAAGAAATAAAAGAAGTTTTTTTGGTTGAAAAGGTTCTAAGATCTTTGTCTTCTAAGCTTGATTCAAAAATTTCTACCATAGAAGAAAAGCAGGATCTACAGAGCCTTACAATGTCTCAATTGCACGGAATTCTTACTACTTACGAAATGAGAAAAGGGGGACCATTGGACAGGAGAGAAGCAACATTCAAAGCCTCAAGAAAAGGAGTTTACTATGAACCAGGATACATGTCTGAAGAAGAGGAAGAATCAAACTTTATCAAGAACCTTCAACGAGGAACTGGAAGATTCAGAGGTAAGTTGCCTTTCAAATGCTTTGCTTGTGGAAAAGTTGGTCACTATGCTACAAAGTGTCCTTATAAAGATAAACTAGACAAAGGCAAGGAACCTGTTAGATGGAACATAAAACAGAATGTAAGTAAAAAGAGCTATTATACTCATGAAGACAGTGATGGAATTTCAAATAGTGATGAAGATGAACAAGGTAATGATGATAGACTTTTGATGGCCTTTGAAGATGATGATTTTTTGGATGCTATAAATGAATAAGGTCTTGATGAAGAAATTTCTAAAATTAAAATTTGTTTAGAAGAAAAGAATATGATCATAGATACACTGACATTCCAACTCGCTGAAAGAGATAAACACAATGAAGAGTTAGAATGTGAAATTGTGGGACTTAAAATAGAAATTGAGAAAACAAAAGCTCTCAATCTTAGATTTACTAAAGGATCTCAAAACTTTAGATGAAATTATCAAAGTGCAGTGTTCTCCTCTAATGAAGACAGGTCTCGGATATTCTGAAGAAACATCTCAAGCACAGAATCCATCCACCTCCAAAAGTTATCTTGATGTAGCAAGGAAAAATGAACAGGTTGACAATCGACAGCAAAAGCATAATGCAGATCATCAGGTAAATCAAGGACAATTTGCTTCAAGAATGAACAAAGACTATCAAATAAATCGGGGGCAGTCTACTTCAAGGATAAATAGAATCTTCAACCAACCACAGGTAAATCATTCTCAATTGGCCTCAAGAATGGATGTCAATAGAAACTACAATTATTTGGTTGGTAGGTTTGATAATCGCAGGAATTTCTTCAATGGCCAATGTTTCTCTTGTCATAACTTTGGTCACAAAGATGCTTAATGTGTTGCCTACAAGACTATCATGACCAGGGAAGCTCAAAAATGAAGGAGTATGATGGGGATCATGAAAAGCACCTACAATAAATTTTCTTCTCTTGAAAATGAAATAGAATGTTCTATTTGTAACAACTTCGGTCATGAAGATTCTGAATGCAGGAGTAGGTTTCGGCAAACAACTCAGAAGGAGCAAGCTTCCTTAACTCCCAAAACATGGAGAAAGAAAGAACCACAACCAGAAAGATATGGGATAGCCTTATATGCAGAAGGATAGGAAAATCAGTCGTACATCGACAGTGGATGCTCGAAACATATGACAGGTGATAAAGAAAAACTCCAGTCATATAGTTCCTTAGAAAAGGAAAAGAAGGTCTCATTTGGAAATGACACCCCAGCATTCATAAAAGGTAAAGGTTCTGTTCGTTTGAAAGAAAAGCTCAAAGCTGGAAATGTTATGTATGTTGATGGCTTAAAGCATAATCTATTGAGTGTTAGTCAAATGTGTGATCAAGGAACTGAGGTAATATTTAGATCAAATGGATGTATTGCTTGTGAGCTTGATATAGGAAAAATAGTGATCAAAGTCATAAGAACTCCAAATAATTTATACATATTCAAAGAAGGACAACAATAATGCTATCTAAGCAAGAATGATGAACACTAGCTATGGCACATAATATTGGGGTATCTAAGATTCTCTCAGATAAGGAAAGCATGCAAATATCATACGGTTCATGATCTTCCTAACATTAGAATTCTAGACAATACAATATGTAAATCATGTCAGTTTGGTAAACAAACCATAACTAATTTCCCTGAAAAGGAAGGATCAGCTAGCAGGCCACTTGAACTTGTCCATACTAATATATGTGGTCCAACTAGGAAGAGGTCACCTCGAGGAGAAGAATACTTCATATTGTTTGTTACACAGTAATTTATCACCGGTTTCATTCCCGGTCTTCCTACTGTGTCATGTGACCAAGTCCAACATGTCCATGACATACAAATGCTCTCCTATGCTACTAATTGACCCACTTTTCCAAAGTTTACTGCCTCATGGTGAATTTTGGCTAAATAAACACGCTGATAGAGGCTAATGAATTGTCCATGTGTGCTGCCAGCATGGAAGTACACCTAATTCCTACGATAGCCCGATTTTAAGCACCAGCGCGGGGCTATGTGGAATCTTCAGCGATGATCTGAGTATCTGCACTATTCACTTGCGATGTCAGCGCTGAATCTCAGTTATGTGCCCACGATGATCCAGATTGGGCAAATTGTTCCAATAGTCGGCCTTCCAGATGACTCCAGACTTGGTTGTTGGCCTTGTTTATGTTGCCCTTCCTTCCCTGGTGTGGAAGTTCTGTCAATTGTGCTACCTTCCTTGATGATAATCTCTCCCTTCCCCCCATTCATGGAGACCCCTTCTCCTATTTAAACTCTCACCATTGATGTGTATTGCTAGTTTTTTTTTGTAGTTGGCTAGTTGAGCAGTGCTGTTAGTGCTTGTGAGTTTGCTAGATAGCTGGTGTGAGAGTGATAAGTGTGGGATTGTTGATAGCTAGTGGAAGGTTGTGAAGTTCCCTTGATCTTGTGTAAAACTTGTGAGTGAGAGATCTCTTGTATGTTGGGAGATCCATCTTCAAAGAGTGAATGCTTTAAGAACAAGCTGGCTAGACTCTTTCTGAGAAGGCTTGTGACGTCAAGACTTTGGTTGTAAGCTGACTCTTATATCATTATTAATGCAATCAATGATGTTTTCCTATGTATTGTATGTAATGTACTTGATAGCTCATGACTTCTTGACTTTGTGAGTAAATAGTTTATTGTTGTATCCGGTTACATGCTTTGTTGTATTTCCTTTGCTTTGTTTCAGGTTGATCACTCGTTGAGGAGAAGGAAGTGGAAGCTAGAGCAGCGCAACGGAACTCCATCGACCACCGGTTGAGGTAGGCCTCCAACTTGAACTATTTAAGGAAAGCTATTGTTCATATGTCCTTGTTTGTGACTAGACCCACTTTAGGGCTAGAGGGGTTGCCTCTGTCCGCAGAGGGAACACTTTCCTGCATCACATTTTTCATTGACAACTTTTAAAGGATCTGTTGGATAGGACTCATGAAGTATAAAGATGAAGCCTTCGAAAAGTTCAAATCATTCAAACCCTTGGTTGAAAATGAATGATATCACAGAATCAAATGCCTCAGATCTGATCGAGGAGGCAAATTTACCTCGGATGAATTTTTCGATTTTTGTGAAGAAAATGGAATAAGAAGGGAATTCCCTATTGCAAGGACTCCTCAGCAAAATGGAGTAGTGGAAAGGATGAACAGAACAGTTCAACAAATGGCTCGTGCTATGCTTGATGAATCTGGAACTCCCACGACCTTCTGGGGTGAAGCCGCATTTGTTGTAGTTACTATTCTCAACAAGACAAACATCTGGGTAAACAACACTCAGACTCCTCATGAACTTTGGTATGGTAAGACTCCCAGAGTAAAATACTTCAAACTTTTTGGAAGAAAATGCTACATCAAAAGGACTGATGAAAATATTGGCAAGTTTGAACCTAGAGTAGATGAAGGCATTCTCCTTGGTTACTCTCCCCACAACACTCCTAGGCAAGTAAAATCTAAAGAATTCGAAGATGATGATGAGGACTATCCTTCAACATCAAACTAGAATCATGACGAAGCAGAAACCCATGAGGCACCAGAAGAACATATAAATATAGAAGAAAAGACTCCATCCAGGTACGTTCAAAAGAATAATCTAGAAACTCAAATTTTGGGACAGAAAGAGGCAGGTGTACAAACAAGAAGAACCATTTCATAAGCTTCAAGCTATCTAGCATTGCTCTCCTCCACCGAACCACAAAATATAAAAGAGGCATGAAAAGATGAATGCTAGGTCAAGGCAATGGATGAAGAACATGAACAGATTGAAAAGAATAACACTTGGGAGTTGGTTCCTAGACCAAAGGATAAGAATGTCATAGGGACAAAATGGATTTTAAAAAATAATCTAAATGAAAATGGAGATGTGGTTAGAAACAAGGCAAGACTTGTTTGTAAAGGGTATGCACAACAAGAAGGTATAGAATTTGAAGAAGCTTTTGCTCCAGTTGCTAGACTTGAGGCTATAAGAATGTTCCTTGCTCTCTCTAGCTTTCAGAAGTTCAAAGTATTTTAGATGGACGTGAAATATGCCTTTCTGAATGGAGACTTGGATCAAGAAGTATATATCGAGAAACCAGATGGGTTTATCCTTGGAAATGATCCAAAACTTGTATCTAGACTCAAAAAGGCTCTTTATGGCCTTAAACAGGCTCCAAGGGCTTGGTATTATCGATTGGATAAGTACCTTCATCAACATAGCTTTTCAAAAGGATCAACATATAGCAATCTATATATATAAATTGACAAGGATAAATTGCTAATACGTGTTATGTATGTTGATGATATCATTTTTGGTAGCAATGAGGAAGACATGAGCCAAAAATTTTCCTTGGTGATGCAAAAAGAATTTGAAATTTCTTTGCTTGGTGAGCTCACATATTTTCTTGGTTTACAAGTTCAACAAAACAAAGACGGTATCTTTTTATCCCAAACCATGTACCTGAAGCAGATCTTGAAGAAATATGGCATGGAAGATTCGAAATCGGTATGTACCCCTATAGTAACAAGATGCAGCCTCAACGCTAATGATGAATCAACACCAGTACATCAACCAACCTATAGATCCATGATTGGTAGTCTGCTTTATATGACAGGTACTCAGCCAGATATCATGCATGCAGTGGGAATAGTTGGAAGATTTTAGGAAAATCCAAAGGTAGCACACCTTCAGGCCGTTAAGAGAATTTTCAAGTATATTCAAGGGACTCAAAACTATGGTTTATGGTGTCCTAGAGATACAGATCTCACACTTCATGCATATACGGATGCAGATTGGGTAGGAAGTGTGGATGACAGGAAAAGCACTAGTGGTGGTGCATTCTTCATGGGTCCTAGATTAGTATCTTGGTTCAGAAAGAAACAAAGTTCCATTGCATTATCTACAACTGAAGCAGAATATGTAGCTGTTGCATCTAGCTACACCCAACTTCTTTGGATGATGCAAATGTTGCAAGACCTTCAAATCACTTGCACTCCACCTATTTCCATTTTTTGTGATAATACAAGTGAAATCAGTTCAAAGAACCCTGTCATGCATTCAAAGACTAAGCACATATCTATCAAGTATCATTTTCTCCGGGAACAAGTGCTTGAACAAAAGGTCAAGTTGGAGTAAGGAACAAGTTGCTGAAATACTCACCAAACCACTGCCCAGGGAGACATTCGAATACCTCATACAGAAGCTGGGGGTAATTGATGCATCATCTTGCTATTGAATCTTGTTTGTTTCAGAAGGAAAATGGTTGTACGCATGTTTCATGAGGAGGATCCACGAGGATACGATGGATTATGAAGATATAGTCGCGTATATGTTGGTTAGAAGACAATCAGTTGGCCAGGCTCAGGATGAAAAGAGTCTGATATGAGTCTAATAGAGACCGTCTGGCACAGGTTCAGGGGGAGCATATATTCTTCTAATAATGCATTGTTGGCATTATCTTAGAAGATATTGTTACAGAGTCACAGTTGTTTTGGTTTCAAGTGGAATAGTTGCAGAGGGAGAACAAGGTTGCTGGTTTGAATAATGATTGACAGATGTTGCTGATGATAATTGTTGATAACTATCATAGTCTTGCTGTAGATATTTCGTCTCTATGTCATGTATTTATTTTCTTATCAAGGTCATGTAACAGCCTATCTTGGTTTCCCCACTATGCCTGGGATGGATGAAGTAATGTTCTTGTTTTATCATGTGTAAATTCTTGATGTATCCCGACTTGGTTGGGTGGAAGAGTCAATATTGGTATTTTCCCACTTGATTGGGAGATGGATGTATGTATGAGTCTGTAGTGATAACCTTTTTCCCTTGATGTCAAAGGGGGAGGATGATTTTGAGTGACTTGGGGTTGCCATCAAGTCCAAAGAGGGATATTGTTGGCATTATGACACAGGTTTGGCTCTATGGCACAGGTGTTTTCCTTGATTGCAACTCACTCAAATGGAAAATCATAGCTCAGGCACTCAGAATGGAAGAAAATAAGCTATACGTAGGTTCCTCTCAGCAAAGTCGCGTATACACGTGGGATCACCGATCAAAAGTCGCGTATACGTATGCACGCACTTTCATGTGAAGAAAAGCACGTACATGAGGGAGAATCTATGGTATTTGGTCTGACATATTTGAACCTATGGTTTTGGTCCTTGGTATAGCATCCAAGTGTTGAACCCAAGTATTCGGTCCCTAGTATTGATTCTATAATGGTTTTGGACCATGGTTTGAGTAAGGCCTAGGACTATAAAAAGGGAAGGATATCATTTGGCAAGGGTATCGACTAAGTGTTGAATATCTCAAGAAGAGAAAGATCTAGAATACTGGTGACTGGTGTACAGTCTAAACCAAGGAGGAACCTGAGTGCTAAAAAATGGATAAGTTCTATTGATGGATCAAGACTTTATGGCTTGAATAGTAGTATCTTTGTAATCTTTGATCTGTTATAATTGGCACATGATTAGATCTATAAATATGATAATATGGGTATAACTGATGTCTGATTAAGTAAAAGGATAAATTATCTTTTATAGATCTATATGCAGGTTCGACACAACATAGGCGCGTATACACCCAGGTTCAACATCTGAAGAAGGCGTATATGCTGGTTGGAATGCATACAATTGCGTATGTATGTAGGTTTTAGCATAGTGAAGTAGCGTACATTTCATGAAATATGCTTTAGCTATTTCTGTTTATTGCTGCAGCATTTTGGGTTTAGAATTGGTGTCTAGTTGCTGTTACTATTTTCTCGTTACAACATTCTGAGAAATGTTTGGTTGATTCTATATTGGGTTGTACAAAGGAGATGGATTGTTGCAGCTATACTTGATGATATTCATGGATCCAGTCTAAAAATTTATGAAACGTGGTCCCTGGAAGAAAAGAGAAGGTTGTATCCTTCTGCAGGTAGAAGCCTGTGTACTGGTATAAAACTAAGGAGGTTGTATCTCCCTTCCAGGTGAAGCTGGAGAATGAGAGAAGGTTGTAGCCTTCTGCAGGTAGCAGCGTGCGTACTCATATAAGATTGCACCAATACAGAATCATTGTAAAAAAAAGTTTCTAATTGAAAGAAGATAGAGACAAATTGCACTAGGTGGTTTTCACTCACATTGGGTTTCCACCTTATATCTTGTGTTCTTGTGTGTGACTATCTGCATCATTTTTCTATTCCTGGTTAATGTTTATATGGTTCTGACATCAGCATTTGAAGAATAATTAAATTATAAGTTATACGCTAGTTTCCTTAACTGAAGTTGCGTATATACGCTGGTTTCTCTAAACTAAGAAGTGTATACAAATCTATGTATGAATTGAAAAATAATTGACTTGATAATACTGATTCACCCCCCCTCTCAGTATTATTTCCAACAATTGGTATCAGAGGAGGTCCTTCATAAGAAGCTTGACTGCTTGAAGGAAGATCTATCATAATGAGAAACTACGAGAGAGAGGCATCCATCAGGCCACCAATTTTTGATGGGAGTAACTTCATCTATTGGAAGGTAAGAATCACAGGCTGTCTTCAATCTCTTGGTATAGAAGTTTGGGATATTGTGGAAACAGGATATACATTTCCATCAGCAACTCCTATAGATATGGCTAGTAAGAAGCAGTATGAAACAAATGCAAAGGCTGTCAATACTCTATTAGGGAGTCTATCATAATCAAAATTCATCAAGGTTATGTAGCTCAAAAAGGCAAAAGAAATATGGGACAAGATTGTTCTGAGCTATGAAGGAGATGATCAGGTAAAAGAAGCAAAACTACAAACTCTTAGAATTCAATATGAAACTCTCAGAATGCACAATGATGAAAGTGTGGCTAACTATTTCCTACGTATAGATGAGATTGTAAATTGTATCAAAAACTTGGGTGAAGAAATAAAAGAAGTTGTTTTGGTTGAAAAGGTTCTAAGATCTTTGTATTCAAAAGTTTCTGCCAAAGAAGAAAAGCAGGATCTATAGAGCCTTACAATGTCTCAATTGCACAGAATTCTAACTACTTATGAAATGAGAAAAGGGGGACCATCAGACAGGAGAGAAGCCTCATTCAAAGCCTTGAGGAAATGAGATTACTATGAACCAGGATACATGTCTGAAGAAGAGGAAGAATCAAACTTTGTCAAGAACCTTCAATGAGGAATTGGAAGATTCAAAGGTAAGCTACCTTTCAAATGTTTTGCTTGTGTAAGAGTTGGTCACTATGCTACAAAGTGTCCTTATAAAGATAAACTAGACAAAGGTAAGGAACCTGTTAGATGGAACAAAAAATAGAATGTAAGTACAAAGAGCTATTATACTCATGAAGGTAGTGATGGACTTTCAAATAGTGATGAAGATGAACAAGGTAATGATGATAGAATTTTTATGGCCTTTGAAGATGATGATTTTTTGGATGCTATAAATGAAGAAGGTCTTTATGAAAAAATTTCTAAACTTAAAATTTGTTTAGAAGAAAAGAATATGATCATAGAAACACTAACATTCCAAATTGCTGAAAGAGATAAACACAATGAAGAATTAGAATGTGAAATTGTGGGACTTAGAAAAGAAATTGAGAAAACAAAAGCTCTCAATCTTAGATTTGCTAAAGGATCTGAAACTTTAGATGAAATTATCAAAGTGCAACATTCTCCGGTAATCAAGACAAGTCTTGAATATTCTGAAGAAACATCTCAAGCATATAAAAAAGCACAGAAGCCATCCACCTCCAAAAGTTATGTTGATGTAGCAAGGAAAAATGAACAGGTTGATAATCAATAGCAAAAGCATAATGCAGATCATCAGGTAAATCAGGGACAATTTGCTTCAAGAATGAACAAATATTATCAAATAAATCAGGGGCAGTCTACTTAAAGGATAAAAAGAAGCTTCAACCAACCATAGGTAAACCGTTCTCAATTTTCCTCAAGAATGGATGTAAATAGAAACTACAATTATTTGGTTGGTAGGTTTGATAATCATAGGAATTTCTTCAATGGCCAATGTTTCTCTTGTCATAACTTTGGTCACAAAGCTGCTCAATGCGCTGCCTACAAGACTATCATGAGCAGGGAAGCTCAAAACAAAGGAGTATGTCGGGGATCATGAAAAGGAGAGACAATAACTTTTCTACTCTTGAAAATGAAATAGAATGTTCTATTTGTAACATATTCGGTCATGAAGATTCTAAATGCAGGAGTAGGTTTCAGCAAACAACTCAGAAGGAGCAAGCTTCATTAACTCCCAAAACATGGAGAAAGAAAGAACCACAACCAAAAAGATGTGGGATAGCCTTATATGTAGAAGGACAGGAAAATTAGTGGTACATCGAAAGTGGATGCTTGAAACATATGACAGGTGATAAAGAAAAACTCCAGTCGTATAGTGCCTTAGAAAAGGAAAAGAAGGTCTCATTTGGAAATGACAACCCAACATTCATAAAAGGTAAAGGTTCTATTCGTTTGAAAGAAAATGTCAAAGCTGGAAATGTTATGTATGTTGATGGCTTAAAGCATAATCTATTGAGTGTCAGTCAAATGTGTGATCAAGGAACTGAGGTAATATTTTGATCAACTGGATGTATTGTTCGCGAGCTTGATACAAGAAAAACAGTGATCAAAGGCATAAGAACTCCAAATAATTTATACATATTAAAAGAAGGACAGAAACAATGTTATCTAAGCAAGAATGATGAACATTGGCTATGGCACAGAAGATTGGGGCATCTAAGCTTCTCTCAGATAAGGAAAGCATGCAAATATCAGGCAGTTCATGATCTTCCTGACATTAGAATTCCAAACAATACAATATGCAAATCATGTCAGTTTGGTAAACAAACTAGAACTAATTTCCCTAAAAAGGAAGGATCAGATAGCAGGTCACTTGAACTTCTCCATACTGATATATGTGGTCCAACTAGAAAGTGGTCACCTCGAAGAGAAGAATACTTCATATTGTTCATTGACGACTTTTCAAGGATGTGTTGGATAGGACTCATGAAGTATAAAGATGAAGCCTTCGAAAAGTTAAAATCATTCAAAGCCTTGGTTGAAAACGAATCAGATCACAGAATCAAATGCCTCAAATCTTATCGAGGAGGGGAATTTACCTCGGATGAATTTTTCGATTTTTGTGAAGAACATGGAATAAGAAAGGAATTCTCTACTGCAAGGACTCCTCAACAAAATGGAGTAGCGGAAAGGATGAACAGAATGGTTCAACAAATGGCTCGTGCTATGCTTCATGAATCTAGAACTCCCACGAACTTCTGGGGTGAAGCCGCATTTGCTGTAGTTACTATTATCAACAAGACAAACATCCGGGTAAACAGCACTCAGACTCCTCATGAACTTTGGTATGGTAAGACTCCCACGGTAAAATACCTCAAAATTTTTGGAAGCAAATGCTACATCAAAAGGACTGATGAAAATCTTGGCAAGTTTGAACCTAGAGCAGATGAAGGCATTCTCCTTGGTTACTCTCCCCACAGCAAAGCATATAAGTGTTACAATAAAAGACTTGGAATTTTTTTTGAAAGTATCGATGTAGTAGTTGAT